>CAJHNH020004668.1:0-15000 GCA_905116865.2 Candidula unifasciata | reverse complement strand
TAATCATTTGTTGTGCGGGCGAGGAAGGGGAGGGGGGGGGGGGGATCAGACACAAAGTTAGTTGAGAATAAAGTAAATATTTATGTATAATGCCATCCATTTTTATTCAACTACATGTGAGATATATGTTTTTTTAAACTTTGGTACCGGTTCGTGAGGGCACTATAGTATGTTAGTCAGGGAATATGTTTTTTTTTTCTAAATCTGGCAGGTCGTGTCGTCCAAGCGTTCGACCAGTAGTCGTGTGTCAGATAAAGACATCTGGGTCATTAGAGGTCGGGATTTCATTGATAGAGCATGTTACGGATTTCAACCTTCTTATAACCTTAACAACATATATTTCTTGGTTCGACTAGTCAAAGGTATACGTCATTTTATGTTCACATATTATTAGGTTGTTTCACAAACACACACACACACACACACACACACGCACGCACACACACACACACACACTGTTATTAAATGTGTATAACTATCAAAGGGCGCCCAAGCTTCTGGTATCGAATTGTGTCGTTTTTCAGCACTCACTTTTGTATAATAAGCAAGAAGTAAAGGACCCTTTTCCACGCCCTCATGTGTATTGAGCCTATAAGCCTAGACCTATATTTTATAGACCAATCGGCACTAGGTGGAGGATGTGGTCAGCAACATGCTAATTGCCTAGCCGCTACATCACGGTGGTTCTCACAGTTGTATAATAGTGTTCCTAAAATACTGCTCTTATATATGTGTAGTTGTCCTATAAACTATACCTAAAATGCTTCTGTTATATATTCGTAGTTTTTTCTATAAACTGTTTCTTAAATGCTGCTGTTATATATTTGTAGTTTTTTCTATAAACTATTTCTTAAATGCTGCTGTTATATATTTGTAGTTTTTTCTATAAACTATTTCTTAAATGCTGCTGTTATATATTCGTAGTTTTTTCTATAAACTATTTCTTAAATGCTGCTGTTATATATTCGTAGTTTTTTCTATAAACTATTTCTTAAATGCTGCTGTTATATATTCGTAGTTTTTTCTATAAACTATTTCTTAAATGCTGCTGTTATATTTTCGTAGTTTTTTCTATAAACTATTTCTTAAATGCTGCTGTTATATATTTGTAGTTTTTTCTATAAACTATTTCTTAAATGCTGCTGTTATATATTCGTAGTTTTTTCTATAAACTATTTCTTAAATGCTGCTGTTATATTTTCGTAGTTGTGTCTATAAACTATTCCTGAAATGCTGCTGTTATATATTCGTAGTTGTGTCTGTAAACTATACCTAAAATACTGCTGTTATATATTCGTAGTTTTGTCTAACAACTAAGTTATTTTGACTTTCATGTTTTCATGTTGTTAAGCATGAGAAACTCTTGTTTTGAATTGCTAAGCATAAACAAAGACGATGATGATTAATTATGATTATAATGATAATGATAATAGTGATTTTTAATTATTATTAAAGTTTTTGTTGGTATTATAGTTCATTTCAGAAGTTGTCCCCAACTATGAAAATCTGTAACTCCGAAACCGCTTGGTGTGAGTTGTCGAGTTGTCGAATGGTCGAGTTGTCGAGTGGTCGAGTTGTCGAATGGTCGAGTTGTCTAGTTGTCTAGTTTTTTTTTTTTTTTTTTTTTCATTACTTGATTTGATTTGATTGATTTGATTTGATTCAAGAACCGACATCACAGCACTCGGGGAATTTCCATACGCGCTCCGTCCCCATCTTTAGCAGCCAGCGAAGAGTTTCGATACTAATGGGCCAGTAGCATTCTTATTAAACGTCCGTCTTGCCTTTCCTCTGAGCCTCGAGCGTCTGCCAGAACCTCTCGTCACTCCCAGCTGCATCAATCTCACCAGACTGTGGTGACCCATCTGCTACTCCGAACTGTACACGCTCTCCCACAAGGCACTAACCATGTCTACCTTATCATGTATTAGTATTCCACTAAGTTGTGCAGGGCCAGCAAGTCTGTCCGCCTTTTCATTTCCCAACACACCGGCGTGCCCCGATGAAAAAATCCAGACAATACTCCTCACTCGTGTCCTCCGCAGTGAAGCATGCCACTCTGCACGAAGCAAACCTGTTCTGATCTTCCTCAGCATGCTTTCTGAATCAGTTACAATCACGATGTGTGTGTGTGTGTGTGTGTGTGTGTGTGTGTGTGTGTCATGTTCTCTACCCAGCGGAAAGCTGCAGTGACCGCCTCCACCTCCATTCTTAAGCTGGATGTTGTGGTATCAAATGTTAGGCTCTCCTGCACCAAACGTCGACCATTAACTTTTGCTAAGAAGCCCTAAGCACTTCTTTTGCCTCTATTTTGCATTATTAGCGGTGTATGTAAAAACAGACACCGGTTGAAAGCTAACATTCAGCATGCTTACAGTGAAGTGAATAACAGGAACTTTTCAAAACATCAGACTGCACGTGTCTCATATGGGTTTCACTCTCATGTGTCATCTCCATTATTGGTCTCCCATAAGTGACATGGTTACAGTTTTTCATTGTGTGCTGTATGGGCTATCAAAATAATCATCACACATTGTTACACACGCAAATTGATTTCCAAACAATCTAAAGGTGTGTGTCAGTTACTGTATATATATATATACACACACATACATACAGATATATATATATATACACATACAGATATATACAGATTTTTTTTTTTTTTTTCAAGTATCCAGAAACCATGAGTTTTAAACCCTTTGGCTCGGTACTATGGATATCGCAACCCTTCGGCATTGATTCCATTATAGGTACCATAAATCTGGGAGAAATGTGGCTTTTCTGCCTACCCCCGGGAGTGAGCCCGGACCACAAGAAGTTCGTCACCCGGCCGCCGCGAAAGTCAGGTTTAACGAACTTCGCTAGAGAGCCGGGCATATATACAGATAAATATATGTATATATCTGTGTGTATATATATATATATATATATATATATACACACACACACATATATACATATATATAAATATATATATATATATATATATATATATATATATATATCTATATATATATATATATATATATATTTATATGTATGTGTGTGTGTGTGTATGTATGTATGTATGTATGTATGTATGTATGTATGTATGTATGTATTTATTTATGTATGTATGTATGTATGTATGTATGTATGTATGTATGTATGTATGTATGTATGTATGTATGTATGTATGTATGTATGTATGTATGTATGTATGTATGTATGTATGTATGTATGTATGTATGTATGTATGTATGTATGTATGTATGTATGTATGTATGTATGTATGTATGTATGTATGTATGTATGTATGTATGTATGTATGTATGTATGTATGTATGTATGTATGTATGTATGTATGTATATACATATATATATATATATATATATATATATATATATATATATATATATATATATATATATATATATATATATATATATCAGGGGTACACACATTATTAGTGAAACAAAGATCATATAAAATTTAAAAAAAAAAATAGCTGCACCTATACATTTGTTAATAATTTTAAAATCATAAGGACATTTGTAATCTAAAGCCACTTGTGAAAATTCGTGTTGATTCCAACAGGAGTTTTCGAGATTAAGTGTGAGGGTAGGACTTTTGAAACGCACTATAATGTTTTCACTATCGACTGAACTGTATCTTCGGTCCACTGTGTCCGATAGCCATAATACCGTATCTAGTGTGCATATTTTTTCTGTAACACCACAGGAATGCACCATTACCATCTAATATCTATTTATGTATGTATATCTATCTAGTGCTTTCATCTCTTCAAAACTCACTGGATAGTCACTATCACAAATGTTAACCTCTCGAGTGAAGACGTTCTCCGTCCTACTTTGACAACCATAACACAGGATCTGGGTCGTGACTTAAGACTACCGCATACTGTCTATAACTTGACAGACTTTGACCCAGTCACTGAGTGCGATTAGGTCGTTGTGGTTGTTGTGTCTTCAAAAACAATCATGCTTGTTGCCAAGGTAAACAAATAAACAAGCAATCACATACAGGTAGGTACCTCTTCACCTTCTTCACATCCCTGTGTCACATCCTGGTTGTAAACTGTCAGATTGCTGTACAGCCATCTCTTGATGTTGTCCGCAAATTCTTATCACTGTCTGCATCTTGCTCATGTGTCTGCAATCTTTGCTCAAATATGGTTTCTTACAAGAGTGTTATCTTTATAAAATTCAGAGCGGTCCAGGAAGGTTTTACCTGCTTTATACCATTCTTTCTTTTATTTGTTTAACTGATGTTTCATGTGTTTAGATAATATTTCAGTGCTGCAATGTGGTTTTCACTCGTCCCTATGGCCTCTTTGGAACATGACGCTGAAAGGTTGGACAGGGGTAGAGGAAGACGAGAAGGAGGAGGAGAAGGAGGAGGAGAAGGACGTGGTTATTTCAGCTTGATTTCATCTATGTATATGTGTGTGTGTGTGTGTGGGGGGGGGTGCATGGTGTGCCCGCTCTCCGTCATCGTTGTTTGCTGACGAAAACGTGTCCCCGCAACGCCAAGAGTCTGTTTATAGTAATGTCTTATGTAAAGTTTACTTTTAAGAATTATATTTTTTTCACACAGATGTTATGCACTTGAAACTTACATCATCGGGAAAACGATCAACTGTCTTCTCTGTCTGCATATTTGTCTGTCTATCTGTCAAGCTGCTGTCTGTATGTCACACACATGCCCTTTGGGTTTAGTATTGTTGAAGGAACTCTTCCACTGCACTAAAGCATTTCTCCGCGAATGTTTGTTGATTTCCTCGGTGGAATATGTGATGTTTGCCACTAAAAGAGTTAAGGATTGAAATGGTGTATTTACATTAGCAACAACAATATAAACAACAACAGTGTCTAAGTTAGCAGCAGCAACCTCTCCATCGAACACCAGCAAAGGTGTTACCTCTTCTTTTGTCATCTACCCTCCGTTGCTTTTCTATTTATCCTCAATTAGTCCTCTATTTACCCTCTATTTGTTGTCTATTTGTCCTCAATTTATCCTGCACCAGGGATTCTCCGTTTCGAAGTGGTTCAACCCGTTAACCTGATGCTCTGAATGAATGAATGAATGAATGAATGAATGAATGAATGAATGAATGAATGAATGAATGAATGAATGAATGAATACAAAATTGACATTACTGTACTCAGGACATTCCCACACTTGCTCCGTCCCCTTCTTCAGTAGCCTACAAAGAGATGACATGCTAATAGTATAATCTACAACCTGATTGAAAGTTCACCTCAGTTACCTCTGCAGTGTTGACTTTCTTCCAGAATCTCTTCTCACAATCCCTCTCTCTCTCTCTCTCTCTCTCTCTCTCTCTCTCTCTCTCTCTCTCTCTCTCTCTCTCTCTCTCTCTTCCGTTCAATTAGTCTTTTTGTGTATGGATTCCCCCTCTCTCTCTCCCTCTCTCTCTCTCTCTCTCTCTCTCTCTCTCTCTCTCTCTCTCTCTCTCTCTCTCTCTCTCTCTCTCTCTCTCTCTCTCTCTCTCTCTCTCCCGTTCAATTAGTCTTTTTGTGTATGGATTCCCTATCTATTATTTTGAACTGTCCAATTTAACGCCTTAGATCCTTCACCACGCCCGCTTTGTCATATAGAAGCTCATCGCCCTGAGGCGCGACAGCAGCTAATCTCTCAGCCTGTTCTTTGCCTTGCACACCCGAATTTCGTAAAAGTAAATTCATGATATACTTCTGACCTTGGGAGAGATGCTCTGAAGGCCGAGGGTTCGTTTCATGGGCGTGTCTTTCGGTTCACCGATAAAGTGCTTTTACGGATATTCCGGGCAAGCTCTAAAAATGGGAGCAGGAACCTACACGGAAGTTCCATTTCTGACGTGTGCAGTTTCTTTTCCTTCAGTCGTCGCTGGAGCTACTGAGTTCATGCTTTGTGCGAGTCATCTGCAGTGGAGAGAGACCGATTATTATTTGGTGCGCCTATTCATGACCGGCTCCAGCTGACGGGTCGTGCTGCTGACGTCACCGGTGCGGGCTAACAACGCGTTAAAGCAAAGGTTCTCAAACAGAAAAAAACTAATTACTAAAGTGGTGAAAGAAGACAACTTAAATGTTAACTTTCAAGTATCTACATGCTTTCTTAAATAATTTCACAATTTTTACCCGAATTTTCTTGATTATTGCTGCGGCACCTTTGGCATACGCTCACGGCACCCTAGTGTGGCTCGCACCCAGTTTAAGAACCGCTGCGTTAATGCATCGTTAGCCCGACTCCGTGACGTCAGTAGCACTCCTGTAAGCTAGAGCCGGTCGTGGCCTATTCCTGTAATGTCTGGAGTTTGGCTTAATTCCCGATTGGAGCATAGGCCTTTATCCAAGTGACACCAAGTTGCCCCGTCCAGTGCCATCGATTGCAGCTTCTCCTATATCAGTTTCCCGTCAGTCTGCAGTTCTCTTTAATAATGATTCAAATAACCATAACGTTGGTGTCTTCAGACGACTCTTTGTGTTCCCTGACGTTCTCTGAAAGCAAACAGCTTTCACAATCACGACTGATGTAGATAACAAAATCCCAAGTTTTTCCATTAACCGCCGGACGCTGTTAATTAATAATTTACATAGCATTCTCCAGCAGTCGACTCTATGTGTACTAGTGTTGATTTCATCCACCATGTTGTCCCTAGAGCTTCTTGACAACAAACTGAATCCATCACGCAATTTAGAACTAAGGCTAGAGATTCTCAGTCTGTGGGATAAGGACCAATATAACTTAGGGTTTTTTCCTTTTGCTTTCACTCGCCCTTAAAATGGCGGTTGTTTCATTCTATGTTGTCTTCTTCTTCTTCTTCTTCTTCTTCTTCTTCTTCTTCTTCTTCTTCTTCTTCTTCTTCTTCTTCTTCTTCTTCTTCTTCTTCTTCTTCTTCTTCTTTTTCTTCTTCTTCTTCTTCTTCTTCTTCTTCTTCTTCTTCTTTTTTCTTCTTCTTTTTCTTCTTCTTCTTCTTCTTCATTTCTTCCACCTTGTACCTCATCGAAGTGTCGGGGGGAGATGTAACGCTTGTTGATGAGCTCTGTCAAGAGCACTATTAAGACTGATGTTCATTTTTGTAAGGCTGTTTTTAATGCCATCACTCCATATTTTCCGAGGTCTTCCACTCGCTCTATACCCGTTGTAACGTTTTAGTGTGGCTCGCTGTGGCAGATAATGCCAGGGCATTCTTGTTAGGTGTCCAAACCACTTCATTTGTTGTTTTTTTAATGACCTGTAAGACTCGCTATATTCCTAGTATTGGTCTGATTTCGTGATTTCGTATTCTGCATTTCCTTGAAACTCCTGCAGATCTTCAAAGGCATTTCATCTCTGTGTTCACAATTTTACGTTCAACTGATGTTGTAAGTTTCCACGTTTGGCACTAATAGCATAACGTTGGCAAAAAATAGTTCTGATAAGATTCATTTTCCAGGTTGTCATATTTACATATTTCGATCCAACACATCCCTTTTTTTACGACATGCTTCTTAAGGGACACCCCTTTGTTCTCTCTCTCTCTCTCTCTCTCTCTCTCTCTCTCTCTCTCTCTCTCTCTCTCTCTCTCTCTCTCTCTCTCTCTCTCTCTCTCTCTCTTGCTTTATCTCTCTCTCACCAATAGGGTCCCAAAACCCACATGGGGGAGGATGCGTGGTGATTCGTTTAGTAATCTTGGTAATCTAACGTTTCTATGCCACTTAAATTTAGAATCCCTCATTTTCTTATCCAGTGGTCGCAAACAAAAATGGTTAACGAACAACAACCAGAGGTTGCCACAGCATAAAAACATCATAAACATTATTTCTCTACTGTTGTCAAATATCTTTAATTATTCTTTGTGTCTATTATATCTCTGTTTATGTGTTGTTGCGTGTGTGTGTGTGTGGGGGGGGGGGCGGAGAAAGTTTTATTGGTATTTATTTGTCTTTTATATCCATGAGTGTGGGTATGTAAGGGTGTGTGTGTCAGAGAGAGAGACTTTTAATGGTGTTAAGTTGTCTTTTATATCCATGAATTTGGGTGTGTAAGGATGTGTGTGTGTGTAAGAGAGAGAGAGAGACTTAATGGTGTTAAGCTGTCTTTTATATCCATGTATGTGGGTGTGTAAGGACGTGTGCGTGTGTAAGAGAGAGAGAGAGACTTAATGGTGTTAAGCTGTCTTTTGTATCCATGTGTGTGGGTGTGTAAGGACGTGTGCGTGTGTAAGAGAGAGAGAGAGACTTAATGGTGTTAAGCTGTCTTTTATATCCATGTATGTGGGTGTGTAAGGACGTGTGCGTGTGTAAGAGAGAGAGAGAGACTTAATGGTGTTAAGCTGTCTTTTGTATCCATGTATGTGGGTGTGTAAGGACGTGTGCGTGTGTAAGAGAGAGAGAGAGACTTAATGGTGTTAAGCTGTCTTTTATATCCATGTATGTGGGTGTGTAAGGACGTGTGCGTGTGTAAGAGAGAGAGAGAGACTTAATGGTGTTAAGCTGTCTTTTGTATCCATGTATGTGGGTGTGTAAGGACGTGTGCGTGTGTAAGAGAGAGAGAGAGACTTAATGGTGTTAAGCTGTCTTTTGTATCCATGTGTGTGGGTGTGTAAGGACGTGTGCGTGTGTAAGAGAGAGAGAGAGACTTAATGGTGTTAAGCTGTCTTTTATATCCATGTATGTGGGTGTGTAAGGACGTGTGCGTGTGTAAGAGAGAGAGAGAGACTTAATGGTGTTAAGCTGTCTTTTGTATCCATGTATGTGGGTGTGTAAGGACGTGTGCGTGTGTAAGAGAGAGAGAGAGACTTTTAATGGTGTTTAGCTGTCTTTTATATCCATGTGTGTGGGTTGGTGAGATACATCGAAGGGGAAAAAAAGGTATTGGTGTAATTATTACCTTGTCTTCCGATAAGAGTCCAGCAACACATACATTCATCACACAATTCCCCCGTGTGAGCTCCGGGGCCCTACTATGGGAAAAACAAGAATTGACCCACTGCCTACTCAAAAGCATGACGTAAGAGTCGACTAATTAAGAGCTTCCTTCGAAGTCGGAGTGCTTCTGCCTGAGAGGCAAGGAACCAACAGTCTGCATACAGATCTGTCAAACGGATGCACACGCAACCCTCAGGTTCTTGAACAGGACTGCAGTCCAGAAGTGGACGAACCACCAGATTTTCCCGCCGGAGTTTACAGCCGGTGAACGCGAAGAAGAAGAAGAAGAAGAAGAACACACAATTTGCTAGTGGTCCCAAGGCGCATTAGCGATTGACAACCGCTGGGGGATGGAAAAGACAACCCTTTGATTTCATCAAGACCTTATCTGATTGCGAATGTGTCTCGTCTTTCTTATGCAACCTGATTGATTGACACATGTGTGGGTCGAGTCTGAACGCGTAGGGGGTGGGCGCAGTGAAGGTTAAGGTGAGTTATTGCACTTGTAGACTGGTATATGAGGAAACCTATTGAGATATTAAACTACGAATACAAAAGCAAGAAACGTTTTTTATAGCACTGGGGAATCTATAGAATCAAAAGAAATGAAAACTAGTACTAAACCTAAAATGGATAATTTCAATGTCAGATCAGTACTGTGGTATGGAATAGAAACGCTGAGAACAATTAAAACATTTACTAATAAACATCAAATATTAATTAACTCGTGCCTGGGCATAAATGGAATCAAATGGTACGATGGCATTACTGAGGTTAGGCTTGGGGAGAAAACTAAACAAATTCTAATGAATCAAGGGGTTAATAAAAGACTCTGTTACTGGATAGGACTTCTGTTGAGAAAACATGAGAATGCTGTGAACTAGAATACATTTACATTGTAACCCACGGGGGCATAGAAATAAAGGCAGACCCGAAATAACAGAGAACGGGGCTAGAAAGTTAGGCTCTAAAACAATTGGGGGGGGGGGGGTGGGTATGAGGTAAGCTGCACAGGATGCTGTTGACTGAGGACCTATGCTCCATTGGGCGCTACAGATCATAAGCAAAAGAAGAATTAGTATAACAGTGGTCAGAAACAACCAAGAAGGCGATTGAGTATAGAGAAAGTTTAAAGCTTTGTAGTTTCTTCTTCATCTTCTTTACGTTTACCGGCTGTAAACTCCAGCAGAAATTGTTGTTTGTTCGTCCACTTCTGGACTCTAGTCCTGTTCCAGGAAACTTAATGTTGCGTGCACATCCGTTTTACATGTCTGACTTATTTGCATGCAGAATGTTGGTTTCTTGGCTCTCATGCAGATGTACTCCGTCTTCGAAGAAAGCTTTCTAATTAGTCGACTCTTACGACATGCTTTTAGGCAGGCAGTGGGTCTATTCTTGTTTTACCCCACAATGGGACCCCGGAACCCATATTGTCGCAAGACGCTTTCATTTACCCAGCAATTGCAGAAACCGACTGTATTGATTTCTGAACATTGTCATTAGTGTTTGTCGGTTCCTGTTTCCAGCTCAGAAATTTCCCAAGTTAATGTGTTTATCCCTAATTGAGAAACCATACTGTGTGCACTTCTCGGCTGCTCTTGTCGCTAGATTCCGATAACTTCCGAATGCAGTAGTTTACTCAGTAATCGCACGTGGTGGTTTGGGGAAAGGGGGGGGGGGCGTGGCTGTGGATTGTTTAATAATTTAGAAAAATAAAATACGCTTTACATACCAATGACAAAATCTGTCACCTTTTACCCTCCCCCACCCCCGGTTTTTAGGTGGTAAAATAGATGGGTAATAACTAAGTGGGTAAAGAGGCAGCAGACAGCCTAGCGCAAGCCGACCGCTCAGTTGCAATGGCAGAATAATGAATGTATAACTGCCTACTGAAATCACGGACCCCCAAAAAATTTAACAATTGTAGATGTGGGTTCTGCAACGCCATGTAAACGACACAGGAGTTAACCTAGCTAAAGTGGGTAAACCCTTCTTCAACCGGTCGGTTGCTAAGTGGGTTAGTGGGTTCGTTAGTGCGACGGATAGTGAGCTGGTCTGTCATACAGATCCATGGGTATTTAGTTTTATGTTTAAGTAGGAATCGACATCACAGCGCTGGTAACATTGCCATAAGCGCTCCGTCCCCATTTTCAGTATCAAGCGCAGAGTTCCAGTACCAATATTACCAGTACCAGTCTGAATATCCGTCTCACCTTTCCCTTGAGTTTTGATCGTCGACCATTTCCCATGGTCACTCCTTTCAGCGCCGTTCTCCTCAGTTGTTTGTTTGTTTGTTTGTTTGTTTGTTTTAGTATCCAGAAGCCATGAGTTGTCAACCCTTAGGCTCGGTATTATGGATATCGCAACCTTCCGGCCTTGATTCCATTGTAAATACCGTAAATCTGGGAGAAATGTGGCTTTTCTGGCTACCCCCGGGAGTGAACCCGGACCACAAGGAGTTCGTCACCCAGTCACCGCGTAATCTGGTTTAGCCAACTACGCTAGAGAGCCGGGCCCTTAGTAAGAAGTCTTTACTGCCTGTCCCACTTCATCTTATCTTGATCCTCTTGTACCGTGTGATGTCGGGGTGAAGTATCATTTACGGAAAAATTACTTTTTGTACGCTTCGAAAATGAGGATTCCTGGGGATTCTGTTATTCCCTCTGTCAATCGTGTGCATGGTCGACCTCCGCTTCGCTTCCTGCTTGGTCCGTTCATCACTTCTTGCTGTGTGGTATACTGTTTGTTGGTAACCGCGGTATATGGCCAAATCATTTCACTTGTTGTTTTCTAATAAAAGATGGGGGGGGGGGGGGGAATGCTCTTCAACCTGGGCATTAACGTACGCGCGGCTTGTTGATTTGCCACAAATTAGGATGATTTTTTTTTTTTTAATTTATTATTGCTTTTTTTTTTACGTTCCCATATTCTGCTTTGTGCTGCTAGCCGTCAGAGGTCAACAGATTATCGGTATCCGAGCTAGGGCAGGCTCGGTTGGCCGGTGTGTTGTGATTTAGTCGAGTCTAAAGCTATCAGTACCTCCTTCAGTCCATCTTCTTCTAGGTCGTCCCCTACATATTGATAGTAGTGGTAATTTAAACAACAATATCCTATTCAACCCGTCCGGGTTATAATTCGGAGATATAGGGTATTTATTTATATTTCAGTAATGGGTATTTATGTCTACCAAACATGTTTAGCTTTTCAATATTGCGTAAATTGAATATTATCTATCTTGAGAGTGTGTTTATATTATAGGCTCTTGGCCAGTATGGTTTAATGATATTGTGATTGTATGTAGATGTTGTAATAATTGTATGACATTGTAGGAGTATAAATTGTCACATTCAGTATATTTTAAGTGTACGTTCCACAAAGTATAGTAATTATGCTGTTTAGTCTATCTTTGCGGATATAAAAGTGATCTGCCATACCATTATTCTGTCTTAAGATATATTAACACATTATACGCTAATCCCTGTTGGTGTGATGTGCTGTTTAATCCTTCCCTGTGGTTTTCTAGCGCCATCTATTCCCAGTTTGTTTTCATCTGTCTAAGGCTTATTACAGCTGATCATCTGTTCATTAAGGGGAGTCCTGTAGAGTTTATATTTCCTGCTGTAAAGTAAATAATATTCAATAACATTAAGTACCTGAGATAAGGAAAAAGTGTCTTTTGCTAGAGTGAAATAAGCTGCATCTCTTGGTGTTTTCAACTTTCATGTTTTACGTTTTATAGTTTTATATTATACAGGCTGTTGGCCACTATTGTTTAATTATATTTTGACTGTATGCAGATGTTCTGGTAGTGTTACTTTAAAACTGTTTCCATTTATAAAGATGTGACAATGTTTGGTTGATAACTGTTCCCATGTTTACATGTGTTGTTTTAATGGTAGATGGGAACTGATCCCCTTGTACAAAGGGTGTTTCGAACTGAAACCTAATTTTTATCTACACATGTTATTGCCAGCTGGACAATTGACCCCTTGAGCACACATAATAATATTAGTTTAGAATTGACACTTTGTATACACACGTGGTAATGTTAGTGTAGAATTGACACCTTGTATACACACGTGGTAATGTTAGTGTAGAATTGACACCTTGTATACACACGTGGTAATGTTAGTTTAGAATTGACACTTTGTATACACAAGTGGTAATGTTAGTGTAGAATTGACCCCTTGTATACACACGTGGTAATGTTAGTTTAGAATTGACACTTTGTATACACACGTGGTAATGTTAGTGTAGAATTGACACCTTGTATACACACGTGGTAATGTTAGTTTAGAATTGACCCCTTGTATACACACGTGGTAATGTTGGTGTAGAGCTGACCAATGTACACACACTTGTAATGTTGATGTAGAACTGACCCATGTACACACACTTGTAATGTTGGTGTAGAACTGACCCTTGTAGACACACTTGTAATGTTGGTGTAGAACTGACCCATGTAAACACACTTGTAATGTTGGTGTAGAACTGACCCATGTACACACACTTGTAATGTTGGTGTAGAATTGACCCATGTAAACACACTTGTAATGTTGGTGTAGAATTGACCCATGTACACACACTTGTAATGTTGATGTAGAACTGACCCATGTACACACACTTGTAATGTTGATGTAGAACTGACCCATGTAGACACACTTGTAATGTTGGTGTAGAACTGACCCATTTAAACACACTTGTAATGTTGGTGTAGAACTGACCCATGTACACACACTTGTAATGTTGGTGTAGAACTGACCCATGTAGACACACTTGTAATGTTGGTGTAGAACTGACCCATGTAGACACACTTGTAATGTTGGTGTAGAACTGACCCATGTAGACACACTTGTAATGTTGGTGTAGAATTGACCCATGTACACACACTTGTAATGTTGATGTAGAACTGACCCATGTACACACACTTGTAATGTTGGTGTAGAACTGACCCATGTAGACACACTTGTAATGTTGGTGTAGAACTGACCCATGTACACACGCTTGTAATGTTGGTGTAGAACTGACCAATGTAGACACACTTGTAATGTTGGTGTAGAACTGACCCATGTAGACACACTTGTAATGTTGGTGTAGAACTGACCCATGTAGACACACTTGTAATGTTGGTGTAGAACTGACCCATGTAGACACACTTGTAATGTTGGTGTAGAACTGACCCATGTAGACACACTTGTAATGTTGGTGTAGAACTGACCCATGTAGACACACTTGTAATGTTGGTGTAGAACTGACCCATGTAGACACACTTGTAATGTTGGTGTAGAACTGACCAATGTAGACACACTTGTAATGTTGGTGTAGAACTGACCAATGTAGACACACTTGTAATGTTGGTGTAGAACTGACCCATGTAGACACACTTGTAATGTTGGTGTAGAACTGACCCATGTAGACACACTTGTAATGTTGGTGTAGAACTGACCCATGTAAACACACTTGTAATGTTGGTGTAGAACTGACCCATGTAGACACACTTGTAATGTTGGTGTAGAACTGACCCATGTACACACACTTGTAATGTTGGTGTAGAACTGACCCATGTAGACACACTTGTAATGTTGGTGTAGAACTGACCCATGTAGACACACTTGTAATGTTGGTGTAGAACTGACCCATGTACACACACTTGTAATGTTGGTGTAGAACTGACCCATGTATACACACGTGTTAATGTTGGTGTAGAACTGACCCATGTACACACACGTATTAATGTTGGTGTTGAACCGACTCCTGTCTATAGATGGGAGAAAGGAACGAGATAGAGAGAGAGAGAGAGAGAAGGGGGGGGGGCAGAGAAACCTGACATAAATTCCTAAAATAAACCATCTCCTGAAGATTCGTGAACAGCATGAGTGGGCGTGTCTAGATAGAGCTTTACCATCTACATCCACTTCGAGAGAAATTCTTTAGAGACCCGTATCAGTTTGCCCGAGGTCTATTCGAGCAACCGAAGTCTGGGACTCTGGTTGTCAGTCAGAAAGAACTTGAGCTACATCTAAGCAAGATGTACTCTGATAAGAAGAGGAGAGAGCCTCTTGATGACAATCCAGAGATCCTTAG
>CAJHNH020004667.1:27500-34160 GCA_905116865.2 Candidula unifasciata | reverse complement strand
AAATTCAAAAAACCCTGGGGTCAGAGACCCCAAAATATAACAATTTTAGCTTTTTTCTTCTAGGGGGCAACTCTCCAAAAACCATGAGAAGTTTTCTTAAAATAAAGTCTTTTCAAAATGAGCATTGGAAAATATCATGATGACAGGAAAGATCAGTTGTAGAAAAGGCAAAGGCAGACCAAGAGAAATGATGGTGGATGGCTTAAAACAGTGGCATGGAGAAATATCAGTGGAATAGATCCAGAACACCAAAACCAAAATCTGTAGAGATCCATAAACACCTAGGTTTTATAAGCAGACTGTTGGTTCGTCACTCCTCAGGCAGATGCACTCAAACTTCGAACGAAACACCCATAATTAGTTGACTTTTACCCCACACTTTTTTAGGGGACAGTCGACCCCCTCCCCAAATGAAGCCCCAGAATCAGAACCCACAGGAAATGTTTTCATTCAGTAAAGATCATCTGGCATCAAGGCATGCAGAAACATTGGCATTATAAATGATTGGAAATGCACAATACAGATGGCTGTGGATATGACCAGATGACCAACGCTACAGGACATAGCCTAAAAATGAAGAAAGCTGAAAGGATTGATTTCTTTGCACTAGGCAGTTAAAATTAAACAAAAAAAATGTGCAAATGACATACCACTTTAGCTTCAGACTGTTTGACCTCTTTGTATGAAGTATATTTACAATGTATATTTTGTGATTTGTAATTTCTGATGTATGATTGATTATTTCAGATGTTTTGTAATGGATAATGTTTGTTTTTTCTCTGTGTGAATTTTTCAGCCTGCACTTGTTTTTTTTTGTGAGGTGATGTGATTATTTGTGATGTGATTGTCTTGTGGTGTGATGTTTAATTTGGATGTAAATTTTTTTTAACATGTGATTGTTTATTTGTTATTAAAATTTTAAAAAATTAAATTAAATGCTGTTTTATTTTGTTTAAGCCTGATTTAACATTGATCATTGAATATTATGCTCTTTTTCTTCTTGAACATGTTCAATTATATTTGACTGCAGATTTTAAGAAAACAAAATTTATTATAAATTTCTTGAGTGGCTTGAATTTAAATAGGTGTATGAGAAATTTGATGTCACGCCAGACGGCAGGAAATATAATCTTTTCCATCTGAGTAATTTAACCACTAATTTAACGGTGAGAAAATTGACATATTGATCTCGACAGTATCAGATAAATATTTTCCTGTGTGGGTTCTGGGACTACAGGAAAAAAAAAAGATGTGGAGATTGTGAGATCCATTGCCCCTTAAAAGCATATAGTTGATGTTTCATTGAGTTTTGCCAAAATCGAATGTGTTGGGAGAACAAGCGCAGATATCTCAGGCTGGTTCTAAACCACAGTACTACACTTCACCTCAGTTACATTATAATTCTTGCGGGGGAGGGGGGGGGGGGTAGTGGTGGACCTCAAATGACTTAAGCCCTTTAAATGAGCATAATAATAATAAAGAAATGATGTGCAGGGTAATAATAATAATGTGCGTAATGGTAACTAAATGTGTATTTAAAATATAAAATGTGTAACCATACACTTGAATAAGAGAGGGTGCTTAGCGGATACCACTTCATTCCCTTGTAAATCTTTTGGGGTGTGGGGGGTGGGGGTAATTGAGTTAGCTGAGCCTCAAAAGTTTTGCCACTCCTGGTCCATGCAGCAAGTAATCCTAGTTGGGGCAGAGGTTTACATTTGGAACTGAACAAGATCAAATAAACGAGGTAGATACAGGACACACACAAAAAACAGTGAACTGAGGTAGAAGGAATTAATCTGAGAGAATTGGGGAACAGATAGAGCTAACTGAAGTAAAATGGATTAGTTTGACAGAATTGGGGAACAGATAAAGTTAAGTGAGGTAGAATTCTTCTTCAGCGATCTCTGGTCATGCGCATAATCCACTGTGGGTCATAAACTAGGATGTCTTTTCAAAGTCTCTTAGGTTTCCCCAAAGCTAACCGAGGTGGAATGGATTAACATGATGGAAAAGAAATAAAAGCAGTGAACTAAGGTAGAATGGATAAGTTTAACAAAATTGGGGAACAGTTAAAGCTAACTGAGGTAGACTGGATTAGTTTGACAGAATTGAGGAACAGATAAAGCTAACTGAGGTAGAATGGATTGAAGTGACAGAAAAGGGGTGAGGGAATCAGTGAACTGAGGAAGAATGGATTAGTTTGACTGAATTAGGGAACAGATAATGCTAACTGAGGTAGACTGGAATAATTTGACAGAATTGGGGAGCTGATAAAGCTAACTGAGGTAAACTGGATTAGTTTGACAGAATTAGGGAACAGGTAAAGCTGAGGTAGAATGGATTAGTTTAGAACTAGAGAACCGATAAAGCTGAGTTAGAATGAATTAGTTTGACAGAATTGGGAAACAGATGAAGCTAACTCAGGTAGAATGGATTAGTTTGACAGTATTGGGGAACAGATAGAATGGATTAGTTTGACAGAATTGAGGAACAGATAAACCTAATGGAGGTAGAATGAATTAGTTTGACAGAATCAGCAAAAAGATGAAGCTAACTGTGGTAGAATGGATTAGTTTGACATAATCGGTGAACAGATGAAGCTATCTCAGGTAGAATGGATTAGTAAAATTGAATGCATAGAAGCAGTGAATAGATTCATTTAATTAATATACATAGGAATTGCCAGTTTGTGACACATTTCAGCAAAAGTGTTTGTGCCAGGTAAAAGTAGACACCTGCGGTCATAATTTGTTGACATTAAAAAATATGTTCTGAATTAAATTAAATGATCTATAGTGAATTAATATGCTGCAGCTTTCTTGTTGCTTTGTGGCTGCATTTTTGTGTGTAAACAAAGGTGTATTATATTCATTCTACCTGCAATATCATAGAAAGTAATAAATATTTATTTGCTCCCAAAACTGAATGTTTGTGTTTCTGTGTTTAGGTTTGTAAATCGAAGTTGTGGCATATTAGTAAGGATTGGAACTGCTTTGTCTGTTATGCTGCTGATTTTGTTGTCTTCTAATAATTTTTTTGTCTCGTTCTTCATCTTCTTCTTCTTTTTCATTTTTCTTCTTCTTCTGCTCCCACTTCGTCTTCTTCTTTTCTTCTTCTTCTCCTCCTCCTCCCCCACCTTTTTTCTACTTCCTCTTGTCCTCCTCTTTTTTCGTTTTTTTTTTCCTTGTTTGTCTGCCTCTTCTTCCTAATTCTTCTTCCTCCTCTGCTGCTGCTGCATCTAATTTGCTGGACTTAGCGAACTGTACGAATGAAATCTCTAATGGTCCAGGAAGCCAAAAGGCGATTACCAGCACTCTGTGTGAAGTGCTTTGAGCAAGGAAGGTCATTCAAAACATTTCGGTCATCCACTGCACCTAGGTTCTATTTCCAGTCATCTCAAAGTCGTCCTGTCACTGGATCAAGATGGTCTTCTCGAGAGAATAAGGTCGAAACATTATCCAACTCTTTCTGACTTAAATTCAAGTCATTATGCAACTCACTTTCACATAGTCATCCTACCTCTACTTTTGTTTTCGTCTGCTGTCTAAAGTGTTCAAAAACTTTCCAGACTTCAACTGGACTCCTCATTCATCTTCATACTCACAGTCTTTGGTTATTACAATGTCTGGATACTAAATAGCTTTCATCACTTACGATGGGTGAACTACAAATCTTTATCCTCTTCTACTGCCTCTCTACCTCTTATTCTATTTCTTCGTATGTCTCAATGAAGAAGTTGAATAAAATAAGCCCACTGACACATGACTTCTGTGTGAACTGAATTAAAATAAGCCCAGGAACACATGACTTCTGTGTGAACTGAATTAAAATAAGCCCACGGACATATGACTTCTGTGTGAACTGAATTAAAATGAGCCCACGGACATATGACCTCTGTGTGAACTGAATTAAAATGAGCCCACGGACATATGACTTCTGTGTGAACTGAATTAAAATGAGCCCACGGACATATGACTTCTTGTGAACTGAATTAAAATGAGCCCACGGACATATGACTTCTGTGTGAACTGAATTAAAATGAGCCCACGGACATATGACTTCTGTGTGAACTGAATTAAAATGAGCCCACGGACATATGACCTCTGTGTGAACTGAATTAAAATGAGCCCACGGACATATGACTTCTGTGTGAACTGAATTAAAATGAGCCCACGGACATATGACTTCTTGTGAACTGAATTAAAATGAGCCCACGGACATATGACTTCTGTGTGAACTGAATTAAAATGAGCCCACGGACATATGACTTCTGTGTGAACTGAATTAAAATGAGCCCACGGACATATGACTTCTGTGTGAACTGAATTAAAATAAGCCCACGGACATATGACTTCTGTGTGAACTGAATTAAAATAAGCCCACGGACATATGACTTCTGTGTGAACTGAATTAAAATGAGCCCACGGACATATGACTTCTGTGTGAACTGAATTAAAATGAGCCCACGGACACATGACTTCTGTGTGAACTGAATTAAAATGAGCCCACCGACATATGACTTCTGTGTGAACTGAATTAAAATGAGCCCAGGAACACATGACTTCTGTGTGAACTGAATTAAAATGAGCACAGGAACACATGACTTCTGTGTGAACTGAATTAAAATGAGCCCACGGACATATGACTTCTGTGTGAACTGAATTAAAATGAGCCCACGGACATATGACTTCTGTGTGAACTGAATTAAAATGAGCCCACGGACATATGACTTCTGTGTGAACTGAATTAAAATGAGCCCACGGAAGCTGCTGCTCGTTAATCCTAGCCATCTAGTTTAGCCCCAATCCACGCCGCGTGAGCGTCGTGGAGGCCACAAGGCGGTAGCGGTTATTAGCGGAAAACCGCCGGAAGACCGCAAATTAAGTAGCAGGAAGCGCGCAATTGACAGGTGACCGCGGCTCGGCTGGATATTTTGCGGCCGCTATCTTTGCCGACCGTTAGTCGGAGGATAGCCTAGTTATTTATAGGGCTGTACCGAATATTCGCTTCGGTGCCGAATAGTGGACCTAATAACTATTCGGCATTCGGCCGAATAGTTGCGGTCGGGCCGAAAACGAATAGTGGTTACCTATGACCATATCGTTATTGCGTAGATGTCCGACTTTTACTCCCGTGCCAAGTAGGCTGACATCTTCCTCTTCTTCTTCTTCTTCTTCTGCGTTCGACATCAGTCATGCTAAACATTGAGTCCCGTCTGGGTCACAAATAGGATTGTGCGTTTAAGGTCGCCACCGGTCCACCATAGCTTTTCTTTTAATGTAGCTCCCTAGGGCCAGATCCACAGTCTTTGCTGGGAAGTAAGGGCAGTACTGTAGTATGTGCCCAGGGGTCTGTCTTTCTGCTCCACAATCACAATCTTCCGACTTCGACCTTACCTCTCACAGCAGAGACTGCGGGACTGGCCCAATGGAGCCACATTGCGAGAGAAGCTATGGGGGACCGGTGGCGACCTTAAACGCACAATCCTATTTGTGACCTAAACGGGACTCATTGTTTAGCATGACTGATGTCGAACGCAGAAGAAGAAGAACACTCGTTCCTGGACTGGTAGAAATTTAACATATCAAGATTTCCCACCTTGTTTCATACTGTCCAGCGTTATCTCTGTGCACCAACTACGAGCGTACCAAGTCAACGTCTGTTTAGTAAATCTGGAAATACCTTCAGTGGGGCAAGACAACATGGAACGATTTTTTGGGGTATGGAAAGCTAATGCCGCTTTCATGGATTAACTAAGCTGTCAGGTACAATTTACAGGTTTAGTTACTTGTTATAAAATTAAGAATACTTTCCACTTCTATGTATTAATTACCACAGACTGACTGGCTGAAGAATACAAAACGTGAAAAGTATTTAAATGTTTACTATTCTGTACTACATTTTTTGAAGTAAAATGTCAGCGTACATTTGATATTATGGATGTTTTCTTTTTAGATCTATTTTATACATGAAAGTGGAAGAATGGGCCTCGGTTTGAATGGTGGGAAGACAGAAGTAATGGTGGTATCAAAGAAAATAATTACTCCTAAATGTGTAATGAAAGTCAATGGTTTTATTTTGGGACAAGTACGGAAATTTAAGTATCTGGGCACATGGATAACATCAGATGGAAGATGCATTACTGAAATAAGAAACAGAATAGGACAGGCAAAATCTGCATTTTATAAAATGAAGAACATCTTATGCAATATATCTTTGTCATTGAAGGTTAGAAAAAGAATTCTTGCTTGCTACATACATCCAGTGTTAACATATGGCTGTAAGTCCTGGACAATCGGTAGGCAGGCCAAACAATTTCTTGAAGCCTCAGAGATGTGGTATTACAGAACAATGCTTAAAATATCCTGCATAGTGAACGCACATCGAACAAGGGCGAGCGGTGCTTACTACGAGAAGACTAGTGAACGAACATCGAACTGGGGCGAGCGGTGCTCACTACAAGAAGGCTGGTGAACGAACATCGAACTGGGCCGTTCAGTACTCACTGCAAGAAGACTGGTGTACCGGCAGAGAGCTGGGGCGAGCAGTGCTCACTATAAAAAGACTTGTGAACCGCCAACGAACTCCGACGAACAGTGCTCACTACATGAAGTCTGGTGAACCTACATCGAACTGGGGCCGGCAGTGTTTACTACA
>CAJHNH020004667.1:0-25000 GCA_905116865.2 Candidula unifasciata | reverse complement strand
AACAACTGAGGCAAAACCTTGTATATAAATATATATATATATATCCCTCCAACAGCTGAGGCAAAACCTTGTATATAAATATATATATATATATCCCTCCAACAGCGGAGGCAAAACCTTTTATATATATATATAAATCTCCATCCAACAGCGGAGGCAAAACCTGAATATTGGGGAGGAATAGTTTGCGAAATATTTGTTGATGGGCAGGATTGGCTATTGTATTCCGCGTTGATGTAGCAGCTCTTTAATGCCATCATTCCACGTTCTACTGGGGCGGCCTCTGTTTTCACTTCAGATCCTTTCACATGTACCGCCTGCGTTGATAGTTGTTCTGGCTCTATTTCTCATGCATCTCATTTGTTAGGTGTCAATTCTACGTAGGTTAGCCTTTCGTAATGTCCAAGATTGGGCACTGATAGAGCACTTTTTGTTTAAAATGTGTTGCTTGGCGCTCATACTTATGTTTGGATATCTTAATAACGGTGTCAGTTGATATATAAATGCTCTGGCTCGTTAGCATCTTCTTTCTATTTGCCTATATATTCTCCCGTTCTCCGAGAATATACTTCCTAGATATTTGAATTCTGTAACTTGCTTCAGACAAGTACCATTCAACCCGATATGTAGCCTGTAGGAATTCTGCTAACTTGCATTAGTCCAGCTTTTCTCTATTTAGTAAACGTTTGCAAACTGCTGGCCCTGCTTGACTACAGCTGGTGTGTGATTTGGTTGAACATAAATCTCATGTGTTTCTAGAACTGCCGGCTCCTCACAGCCCTCTGTGGGGAAAGAAACAGTTTCACTGACACCGTTCACGCAGTTGGTTGCCTTACCATGCCAAGTGTCTGAGTTAGCCATCATAACAATATAATCACTGTGAGTGTAATTAGCTACTTTTGGCGGGAAGGAATGACCATATCTGCCAATCTGATTACAAATCTGCTCATCGCAAGCGAAAGGTATTTTCGAAAGAGGGACATTTTGCTTGTTTTTCATCTGTCTAAGGTCCCAAGAGTCAGATGTTATGTTAGTAGCGTATCCTTTACAGGACATTGCAGAACCAACCCCATTATCTGCTGGCTGTATAGTTCTACTCGGCATATCTAAGTTTAGTAGTTTGCCATTTCTTCCGGAATGGTCAGTGCTAAACAGCATTGTGGATATTAGCGCAAAGTGGTCTCCTACCAAATTACCCGTAGTTGGAGTCGAACTTGGTACTGCGGAATTATGAACTACGTTCGCCATGCCTAAGACGCCGAAACCATTATCACATTGGCTGACTTCGGAATGCTGTCTGTTTTGAGGATTTGGTGTACTTACAGACTGTGTATGATCTTCGAGAACAGATGAAGAAATGGGTTGTGGGGTAAAGCTGTGAGATAAGGAAGTTGTGACGGGTATTTGTTCCCCAGTGACAACGCGGTTTACTCCAAAGTTAGCATTGTCTAGGAAGACGCTGAAAGGTGAAGCCACCAGATTGTTGTTTACCGCGTTGGATGGACTTGAAGGTTGTGTAATTTCTACGATGTCCGGAGTTTCTCTTCTGCTAGTGAAATTATCTACCCTAAAATTAGATGTGTCCGATGCTTGCAGTTCTCGCCCATGTAACTGTATGTTACTGGGCTGATGAATCTTGTCTGGTTTGAAATTATCGAATGATGTAAAGGATTGTTTTAGAGTGGAGCTGGGAGAATAACAGCCGCCACTCGCAAAATCGTTGCTAAGTACATTAGAGTCACTTACACATAGGCATGGGTTCACAATGAAGTGTTCAGTGCTGGATGGTTTTGCCAGATTACACGGTCTTTTTCTGCTAGCTCCACAAACATCACAGGGAACTTGTTCTGACGTAACACGTGATTTGCGTTCACTGACATCAGTAAAATGACTTTTAATTCTAATGTTCGTTTCATTTAAGTTCACAGTTCGTTTGAATAAGGACCTTGCTTTGCCGCCCGGGGATTTGCTATTTGCGTTACAGGAAGCACAGACGATAGATGGAGGCCTGGCTGGAAGAGCCGGTGGAGTATCTGGATCTCTGTCTTTATGGATCTCCTGCAGTGCCGAACTTAAATTATCAAGTTCCTCGTAGTCATTCTCAAATGCGTCTTCTGAAGCCAACTGGTTCTGATGGATCATAAAATCGTGTTTCTCTCTTGACTGATTGTTTTGTATCAAAATTCCGCCAGTGCTGCAAGTCCATCCAAAGAAGATCGTCATTTGATGTGGATATCATTGACGCTATAGCTGAGTCTGTATCTGTTCTTGCATTGTGGTCAGGATGCTCCAATCTCAAAGGTTCCAAATCGGATCCAGCTTGTATTGCTGCAACAACTGTGGATATTGAGCGCAGTCTCCGAACGTTAATAGCTGGTGATTCTGAAGTCATAGAATGATCATCTGATATGGAATATTGTTCCGTCATCGTGCTGTTAATTCCACTGCAGCTTTTAATGCTTTCGGAAGGCTTGTCTGCCTTGCTCAGCACACTGTCTTTGTGCGTTGTGAATCCTTCACACTCACACCCAGGTTTGTATTTATAAGACGCATCGTGGACGTGCCCGTTCTCCTCAGTTTTGGTGAGTGATATTCTTTCTGCGTGTAAATTACTCGTTGTATAGGCAACGGGATAAACTGGTTGGTCATGTTTGACCAATAGAGACTTTTGACTGATTGTTAAACAAGAACTTTCAGAATCTACCCGATCCCGTACAAGCAAAGGCAAATCTGGGTGGTTGTCAAGAAAGGTGCCAATTCTTCTTTGACCTTTCATCCGCTGGCGTGATTTTGGAGGGTCAATATCTGCTGTCTGCTCTTGTAGTCCCGCGGCCAGGCACACCGACTGTTTAATAGCGGACATAATTTTGCGCGAGTCGTCTGAGTGAAAGCGGAAACAACTCTGTCCAGTTGGTGAGTTTCTGTAAAAGACAAACATTTCATTGGAATGAGAAGACTAGAGATAATTTACTGTGTGAATGACAAAAATTTCATTAGAACGAGAAAGTATGGAGCCAAAGATAATATACTGTGTGAATGACAAAAGTTTAATTAGAACGAAAACATATGTGGCCAAAGATAATATACTGTGTGAATGACAAAAGTTTCATTGGAACGAGAAAGTATGGAGCCAAAGATAATATACTGTGTGAATGACAAAAGTTTCATTGGAACGAGAAAGTATGGAGCCAAAGATAATATACTGTGTGAATGACAAAAGTTTAATTAGAACGAAAACATATGTGGCCAAAGATAATATACTGTGTGAATGACAAAAGTTTCATTGGAACGAGAACGTATGGGGCAAATATTAACTGAACTAACTCGTTAGTAAGTTACTAACTATCTAGCTAACTGGCTAACTAACTAAATTATTAACTAAACTAACTCGATAGTAACTAACTTATGAACTTGCTCATCATTCATTTAAACAGTCTGTTAACAAACTAAGTTCTCACTAACCAGGTCACAACAAACTAACACACTAACTATCTAACTAACAAATTAACAAACCGCCCAACCATCTAATGATCTTATTATTCACTAAGCAATTAACTAACCGTCTAATTTAGCAACTTATTACTAAATTAATTAAACAGCACAGCAACTACTGAACCAACTGACCACACCACAACTTACGGTCCACTCTCAATGACCAAAACAGACTTCTGTCCAGTGAATGGGCTCTTCTCCACTTGAAACCGTTTCAGAGTCTTGAGTGGCCAGCTGACCAAGGTCCTACCGTCCAGGTCTGTCAGGCTGATGTAGGTCGGAGAGACGGACAGTGTGAGATCCCCTGATAAACCGTACTTTCTAGTGAACTTCTCCTCTAGTACTGTCACTGTGTAGTCACCTAGGAAAGGGGATGGACACAATAAATTCTTATTCTTCTTTGTCGTCTCACTGATACCAGTTTGTAGCCTAGTGTCGTGGTGTTGTCGTCTCACTGATACCAGTTTGTATCCCAGTGTCGTGGTTTTGTCGTCTCACTGATACCAGATTATAGCCCAGTATCGTGGTTTTGTCGTCTCACTGATACCAGATTATAGCCCAGTGTCGTGGTGTTGTCGTCTCACTGATACCAGATTATAGCCCAGTGTCGTAGTTTTGTCGTCTCAATGATACCAGATTATAGCCCAATGTCGTGGTGTTGTCGTTTCACTGATACCAATTTGTAGCCCAGTGTCGTGGTGTTGTCGTCTCACTGATACCAATTTGTAGCCCAGTGTCGTGGTTTTGTCGTCTCACTGATACCAGTTTGTAGTCCAGTGTCGTGGTGTTGTCGTCTCACTGATACCAGATTATAGCCCAGTGTCGTAGTTTTGTCGTCTCAATGATACCAGATTATAGCCCAATGTCGTGGTGTTGTCGTTTCACTGATACCAATTTGTAGCCCAGTGTCGTGGTGTTGTCGTCTCACTGATACCAATTTGTAGCCCAGTGTCGTGGTTTTGTCGTCTCACTGATACCAGTTTGTAGTCCAGTGTCGTGGTTTTGTCGTCTCACTGATACCAGATTATAGCCCAGTTTCGTGGTTTTGTCGTCTCACTGATACCAGATTATAGCCCAGTGTCGCAGTTTTGTCGTCTCACTGATACCAGTTTGTAGCCCAGTGTCGTGGTGTTGTCGTCTCACTGATACCAGTTTGTATCCCAGTGTCATGGTTTTGTCGTCTCACTGATAGCCCAGTGTCGTGGTTTTCTGTATTTGTCTTGCATTTCTCGGGTGGCTAAGGTGATGGATTTCTTCACCGTTTTCCATGTTTCTGCCACATCATTTATCCATCTCTTTCTTGGTCTTTTTCTCGCCTTCCTCCCAGAGGTTCTGCTGTAAAAAGTCTCATATGCGGTTTGGCCTGGCTGCATTCCCAATAGATGCCCCAACCATTTCATTCTTTGACTGTCAGTATAATCCTGACATGGTGAACTGTTTCTTTAATGCTGGTGTTTTCCAACCCTGTCTGTTCTTGCGTTGTTAGTGACCTCGCGATGACAGCGAACTTCACATGTAGTAATCTTCTGTTCTAATGCCAGTTCATTTTACAATAAATTAATGAAGCAAAAATGTACGCAAAGCTGTCCCTGTCACACCGTTAGCACATCGAGCATGTAGTGATATACCTATCTTCCTTACAGACCAGTCGGCGATATGGTCAAGATTATACCGGCCGCCTTTACTCCACAGGACGCTACATGGTCTTCTTCTTCTTCTTCTTCTTCTTCTTCTTCTTCTTCTTCTTCTTCTTCTTCTTCTTCTTCTTCTTCTTCTTCTTCTTCTTCTTCTTCTTCTTCTTCTTCTTCTTCTTCTTCTTCTTCTTCTTCTTCTTCTTCTTCTTCTTCTTCTTCTTCTTCTTCTTCTTCTTCTTCTCCGCCTTGTACTTCATCGAAGTGTCGGGGGAAGATGCAACGTTCGTTGACGAGGTCTGTCAAGAGTACTATTAGGACTGATGTTCATTTCTGTAAGGCTGTTCCTAATGCCAAATATTCCATATTTTACGATGCTTTCAACTCGCTCTATACCTGTTTTAACGTTTTAGTGTGGCTCGCTGTGGCAGATAGTACCAGGGCATTCTTGTTAGGTGTCCAAGCCACTACATGGTACCGAGTTTAAACTGGGTCAACCGGAAAACCAAAGGCCGTTTAGAAAATAAAATTCGTCTCGTTGCCGATCTGAACCGCTACTCTATGTAGTTCCTAGAGACCGTCTGTGTTAATAATTATTAGGCAAAGTATCGGACAGAAGATTAACTATGTAACAACAAAGCAGCCACCCAAGTAGATAAGTAAGTAATCAATCAGCGAACGAAAGAACCAACGAAGCAATCAACAAACTACCCAGGAAATGACCTGTCAACCAACAAAGAAGTATCTAAGCAGCCAGGCAATCAAACGAATCACCAAACTTTCATCCAGTTAATTACCCAATCCACCAACCAAGTGATCAACCACGTATCCATTCTCTCAGCCACCATATGATGAAACCCACTCTTCATACACCCATCTAAGCATTCAATCCTCAATTTACCCATCCAGACAAACAAACAAGTACCCCATAGTCTGTCCAGCCCACCATCCATCTAGCTATCCATCCACTATCGGAACAAAGCACTACTCGTTCATCCGTCACCCCACCCATCCTTCCATCTCTCGAACCAATCAACAAACAAGCCAATGAACAAGTCTATTTTCAGACTGATGTACTAAATTCGGTCAAAGAGTCAGGACGGTTAAAACAATCACAACACGACTGGGTGACACCAGCGTAGTATAGAGGTCAGCTAACGGTAACGAGAACACTAGAGGCCAATTAACCAACAAATCAAAACAACGAATCAATTAATTGTTCATTCAGACAGTCATCCATGCATCCTTATACCCAACTTACCAATGCACCAACTACGAAAACAACAAATCGACAAATAAGTCAAACGTCCACGCAACCTACCATCCACCTACCCATCCATCCATCCATCCATCCATCCATCCATCCATCCATCCATCCATCCATCCATCCATCCATCCATCCATCCATCCATCCATCCATCCATCCATCCATCCATCCATCCATCCATCCATCCATCCATCCATCCATCCATCCATCCATTCATTCATTTATCCCTCCATCCAGCTACACAACACTCTAATATATCATCCAGCAGTCCAAGAATTGAATAAAAAAATCAGTTAACTAAACCACCAGCCAATATAATATTCATCCATCCATCCATCCACCATCCATTAAGCTAACCAACCCGCTATCCATCAATCGATTCATCCGCCCATCAAGCCACAGAACAAACCCATTATCTCACCAACCTTTTGAGGCCAGAATCCGCTCTGGCATAAAGATCTGCTGCAGGGTCAGAATCCAGCTGTAGGTCTCTCCGAGACTGGAGCCACTCATAACCAACACTGGCTGCTGCTTCTCCACCACCTCAAAGGCATATTGATGAGTGGAGGATTTCGTTTGCTGAACTTCTGTCACGTTTTCCAGCACGAATGTCACCTTGTCTGCGGAGTTGCTCTGCCATTTTGTTTCGTTGTCGTACAGGTCAAGTTTTGCAAGGTACTTATCACTGGACATGTCGCTCATTTTAGTCAGTACTATCCATCGGCGTCTCCATGTCTGATGATGATGTAAATGGGGAAGAGGAATTATAATTTAGATACATGCAAGTAAAAAAGTAAAAATATCTTTTCACGCCTAAGGCGCATCGGGCAAAATGGGAAGAGCATCCCATTTTTTTTACAGACCAATCGGCACTAGGTAGGTAACGTGGTCAGCATTACGCCGGCCGTCTTTACTTCCACAGGACAGCAATCCTGGTACCCATTTTAGGGTGGGTCGACCTGCGAAGACCACTATCATGATAAAATTCCACGCAACCAGCACTGGGTTTCGATCGCAGTGCGTTGGAATTGCGAGTCGAGCTCGCAGCGCCTAAGCCACAGACCCTACTTACATTCAACATAGATCATACTATCTGCTTGTCCAGCTGACACTGTCCATGTTTGTTTGTTGTTTGTTTTAGTATCCAGAAGCCATGAGTTTGTTAACCCTTAGGCTCAGTATTGTGGATATCGCAACCTTTCGGTCTTGATTCCATTGTAAATACCGTAAATCTGGGAGAAAATGTGGCTTTTCTGCCTACCCCCGGGCGTGAACCTGGACCATAAGGAGTTCGCCACCCGCTCACCGCGCAATCCGGTTTAGCCAACTACGCTAGAGAGCCGGGCTGACACTGTCCATCAACGTCTTCAAGTCTGCACTTGGTTTAGACAACGGATCAACATCAGTGCACATCGGTGGTAGGAACTCATAAGTGCTCCGTTCTACTTCTGACTCAACCCTAAGTGCGGAGAGTCTCAGCACAGTGCACGAATTCCGTGCTATCGGCGATGATCCTGAAATACTTTGGGTAGATTTCAAACTTTAAATTTGGCCTGGGTACAGCCGTTAGGCTATTCTTTTTTGATTTCCGACTGTCAATATATTTTTTTACGCACGCAACAATACACACAGGCGTCCGGTTTTGCTACCCAAGGAAAATACTACAAGTCAACGTGAATAAATCCCAGGCTTCACAGGGGCTTGAACCCTAGACCTCCAGCACTCGAGGCGGACGCCATGTGCATCGAGACCACACACCTCCCTCTCCTGTTGGTTTAGTCTGCTGTTGGTTTTGTGGAAACAAGTCATTCTATGGCATCTGCTGAAATGTGTCTGTTTAAAACTCACTTCCTTTAATTATCACTTTTACGGTATAGGCAGGTTTTTTTTAAAGCCTGATTATATAAGGCCGCAAGGCTAGTGCTGTCGCCACGAATTGTGCAGGTTAGTATTTTATTTTTGCCTATCACAGAAAAAGAATCCCCAACCACCTTATCTAGGATTCGAACCCTGGTCTCCCCCATGACATCCCTGTGTTCTTATCCCTTCGGCTAAAGTGCATACATCGGGTGAACATAATATCTTAAGCAGAAAACAGGAAATCTTACCAACATCTTGAGATGACAATGGAACATCCCACTAATATTTTGAGCTGAAAACGGGATATCTGACTAACATCTTGAGCTGAAAACGGGACATCTGACTAACATATTGAGCTGAAAACGGGACACCCCACTAATATTTTGAGCTTAAATCGGGACATCGGAAGTATGTCATTTTAAACTCTGTCTCCGTTTTTTTTCTACGTCACTGGGGTGAAAGGGTTAGTTATTCTCTCCTCAATGTTTAATAAAAAAAAACCCGAACCATTAACGTCAAAAAATAAACGAAACAATTTGCTCTTTAACTACACCGAGAGAAATGGGACGGCGGGAATACAGGGACGAATGATCAACCCAAATCATGCATGACGTTTCACCTGTTCAGGTCATTGTAAGGTATAACTAAGCTACCCTATTACAGTAGCCTGCAACGATTTGTTTAAATCCACATCGAGACGAACTCCTTTCCCCCACCTATCAGAATTGACACTGCGTAATGTTGAGTGCCCAGTGCGACACTGTGAGCTGCGGATTGCATTTGGATATTTTTCGACTGTGACCAGCTTGTTGTGAACTGTAGATTCAGAATATAGCGATTGGCTTGTTGCCAGATAATTACTGGTGCCTAACGTGATTAAAATTAATCGCACGTGCAACTGTTGATCTGTTTGTAAATCCTGCCTCCATCGATGATTAAATTACATTTTTAATGTCAGACTGTTTGTGTTAGCAATTCCGATGGCTGCAATAGGCTTTTAATGCGTGTGTATTGTATGCTAGTGGATGTGCTAAAACCACAGTCTGTGTCCATTTTTCTACGCCTGGCAGTGTTAAGCGCCGTGGGGAGGAGTAATTTGTGATCAAGTGGCTGCAACTGTCTATTCTCACGCAGTGAGGACGTAGAGTGTCTTTAATGTTTTTGTGGAATACTGTTGTCTTGAAAAACGAAAAAGGACCGATATCTGTGTATACACAGTGTTTGTAGTTGTTGTTGTTGCTGTTGTTGTTGTTGTTGTTGTTGTTGGCACAGGAGCAAGGCAACTATGGGGTGACCCATTTGCATCAAACTGAAACTAAGACTACCAGATGACCGGATATTTCTTAGAGCTGCATGACCCAATAACGACTGTTTTAGAATATTATGAACACAGTGAAACAACATCAAGTTACCTTCAACAAAAATCAACACCACAGTGAAACAACATCAAGTTACCTTCAACAAAAATTCACAACACAGTGAAACAGCATACAGTTATCTTCAACAAAAATCAACACCACAGTGAAACAACATCAAGTTACCTTCAGCAAAAATCAACACCACAGTGAAACAATAAACAGTTCCCTTTAACAAAAATTCACAACACAGTGAAACTACATAAAGTTACCTTTAACAAAAATCAACACCACAGTGAAACAACAAACAGTTACCTTCAATAAAAATTCACAACACAGTGAAACAAGAAACAGTTACCTTCAATAAAAATTCACAACACAGTGAAACAACAAACAGTTACCTTCAATACAAATGCACAACACAGTGAAACAACAAACAGTTACCTTCAATATCTATCTCGTCTATCAAGGCCCGCGCCAGACAGTGGGAAACCAGGCTGTCATGTGCGAAAAATTGGCTACTGGAAAATTTGAAATAAATAGGGAAAACAGACACCCCAGGAGGAGGAAGAGTGGGAGGGAGAGCAAAAAGAACTCAGACAGCACAGCAAAAAATACACAGATGCTCAATATTCTGCAGCTGAACATCTGTGGAATAAGAAATAAGAAACTTGAACTTGCCAAACTGCTAAACAACCACAGGGTACACGTGGCTGCCCTACAAGAAACCCTGCATAAAGACTCTGATCTGCATCTCACTGGATATACTAGTTATGCCTGTAAGTGCAATGACTGCCGGGGCATAGTGACCTATATCAGAAATGACATACAAGGAGATGTAACAATGCTGTCGACATCTCACCCTACAGATGTGCAAAAAATAACTATCTGGCACAATGGAAGCAAATACACGATATACATCGTGTACAGCCCACCTCAGACAACATGCAACATACCAGAACTATACAAGACACAGTACCATAAAACCCTTCTTGTTGGTGACTTCAACGGACACTCGCCACGTTGGGGTTACCCTGACTACAATAGCACAGGGAAGTACATCGAAGATACTTGTGAAACAACTAACCTATTAGTGCTGCAGGACACAGAGTCTACACCTACACTGTTACACAGGGCCCACCTATCTCTCAGCAGACCAGACCTGACCATCTGCTCATCCGACTTAGCAGACGCAAGCTATCCCCAAGTCCTGGACGACATAGGAAGTGACCACAAACCTATACTCACAACTGTAAGCACCACCCCTAAATTACGCTTCAAGCAGAGAACCCGTTGGAATTTCCGAAAAGCAAACTGGAAACTATTTCAGGAAACATCTGACTGCCTCCTGGGAAGAATTGACAACAGCTGTGTGGAAACTTTTTGTGAAGACCTAACACAAGCAATCCTGAATGCAGCGTCGAAAGCCATCCCAAGGGGCAGCCGGAAGGCATATAAACCTTTTTGGAATCAAGAAATTCAAAATACTATATCTGAAAGGAATAAAGCAAGAATATTTCTCGAAACTGCACGTTCAACAGAAGCAAAGATCCAATACAATAAAGCATGTGCCAGAGTAAAGCTTGTAGTTAATAAGGCTAAAAGAGATAAATGGACAGAAACTTGCTCCAACTTAGACCTTAGACAGAATGGAAATAAAGCATGGACTTTAGTTAAAAACCTCTCCGGAGAAAGTAGAAGGGTGAACCCAAAACCAGTGACAGATGGGAGTAAGACAATCACTGAAGACAAGAAGAAAGCAGAACATTTCAATCATTATTTTGCCTCGGTTAACAGAGCAGGTAAGCTGTCAGAACTCGATAGAACACAGCTCTCTCAGTTGAAGAAACAAGAGAGAGCTCCAACAGCCAGCGACTCCCTTTTTGAAAATGAATTTAGCATGGATGAATTAGAGCAAGCCCTGAAGAAATTAAAACCTAGAAAATCTCCAGGCCCAGATAAGATCCACAACGAAATGCTGCTACATCTTGGCCGGTCTGGGAGAGAAGTAGTTCTCAGGCTTATTAATAAAACTTGGAGGTCAAGCAAACTTCCAAGGGCATGGAGGAATGCATATATCGTCCCCATCCTTAAAACCAAAAAGCCTCCAGATGACCCCAAAAGCTACCGCCCGATATCCTTAACATCATGCTTGGGCAAAGTTGCAGAAAGAATGATAAACAGGCGCTTATATTGGTTCCTTGAGAGTTCTGGTGTTCTATGCCATGAACAGGCAGGCTTCAGAACCAACAGCTGCACAGAAGACCAGCTGTTCAGACTGACACAAAGAATACATGATGGCTTCCAGAATAAGAAACACACAGTGGCAGTCTTTGTCGACCTCCAGCAGGCCTATGACAGAGTATGGAGAAAAGGTCTCCTGATGAAAGATGATGAGCATAGGAATACATGGCAGATTGTATAACTGGGTGAAAATACTTCCTGATAGATAGAACAATCCAGACTAAGATGCACAACGCAATCTCTTCTAAAGAAGTCTTGGAGGAGGGCTTGCCACAAGGCTCATCATTGAGCTGTACACTATTCCTAATCTTTATCAATGACCTGCCAGAACAAATCAAGGCCGAAAAAGCCTTGTACGCTGATGACCTAGCAATATGGCAGAGTCATGAAAATGTGGAAAGTGGAGCCCAAAGACTGAATGGAGACCTTAGAAGACTGCATGATTACTGCCAAAGATGGAAACTCAAGATTAACTGTGCAAAGACGGTCTACACAATCTTTACCAAAAGCCACCAAGTAGCAAGGAAGAATATTAACCTGAGGTTAGACAAACACCAAGTGATGAAAGAAGAGCATCCCACATACCTTGGAGTCACACTTGACCCGCAGCTCAGCCTCAAGAACCATATTGAAAACATCAGGAATAAGGCATTGAGGCGGTTACAGTTATTAAAGAGACTTGCAGGTACATCATGGGGATCAGACAAGGAAACTCTGAGAGGCTTATACCTAGGATATGTTCGCTCTGTGATAAAGTACAACAACTCACTGCTTACAACTTGCTCCAAAACTAACCTAGAGACTTTTGACAGAGTACAAAATAATGCCCTCCGATTAATCTGCGGAGCTATGCAGTCTACACCAACTGCTGCATGTGAAATCCATACAAATGTGGAACCCCTCGGGTTGCGGAGAGAAAAAGCCACTTTAGAAATTTATGAAAGATGCGTTAGGAAAAATCGTAACCATCCTAATAGACATCTTGTAGAAAACTGGGAATCCAAACAAAGAATAAAGCACAAATCGGTTTTACATTGTATAAATGAAATTCAGGACAGATACCACCTCCCAGAAAGACGTCAAGGAATTCAGAATGTTGCAAAAAACCTACCACCACATGCTCGCTTTAAAGCTCCAGAAGTCCAAACTAAATTGGTAGGCGAGGAAACCAAACAGTCCGACCCAATCGCTCTTATGAACTCATCACTAAAGACCGTTGATTCTTACCCCCAAGAATGGATACATGTCTATACTGATGGATCAGCATTTAAAGCTACCATTAAAGCAGGTTACGGAATCTACATAGGTTATCCCGATGGATCTGTTGAAGAGATTTTTGATGCATGCGGGGAATTCTGTTCAAAACTATGAAGCTGAAATAATTGCACTGGAAACAGCAGTATACCACCTAAAGACTGTAATGGATGTTTACCCCTCAAAGGTCCAAAATATTGTCATCTTCACAGATTCAATGTCTGCCCTTCAAGCTCTGGAGGGCAATGAACGCTGCAGAACTGACATAGCCAAGATAATCCTGGATGCCGATCATCTTATTACCTCATACAACATCAGAATAGTGATGCAGTGGATTCCAGGTCACTCCGGCACACCAGGTAATGACAGAGCTGACAGATTGGCAAAGAAAGGAGCAACACAAGAACAACCACCTACAGCGACAACCCTCCAGACAGCAAAAACACTGATAAGAGCTATAAACAAAGAGACTTGGTTGAACAGATGGGCCATGGGAGACACTGGAAGAGAGGTTTATAGACATATGTCTGGCCCTGATCCTAATGACAGCATTAACCATCTAACAAGAAGGGACCAGGCCACCATCTTCAGACTTAGAACGCAACATACTCCACTCAATGGACACCTAAACAGAATACAGCCACAACACTCCCCAGAGTGCCAGCTATGTAACTACCCCTACGAAACTGTTGAACACCATCTCTTTGAGTGCCCAAAACTCAGTGAGACAAGAAGAACGCTACTCCCTCCGAGACCAGACAAGTGGAACACCTTGTACGGAGGAAAAGAACAGCTTGTGAAAACATGCAAATTCCACTACATGGCATTGGGCCAAAGGGCGAAAGCTCATGCGCCGCTGGATCGATAACAACAACAACAACAACCTTCAATAAAAGTTCACAACACAGTGAAACAACAAACAGTTACCTTCAATAAAAATTCACAACACAGTGAAACAACAAACAGCAGTTACCTTAAGTTTTCTCGGACGAACTGCTGAATGCTGTTTAATGTCCAAGTATCCAGTTTTCTGAACAGGAGCTTCGGGCACCGTAGTTTGTGCTTCCTTGCATATAAAATCAGGTAACAGCACCATAGTGTCAGGTCTCTGTTTACTTAATCCAGTGAGTTGTTTTTGTGCTTTTTGTGTGTTGAATGTCAGTGTGTGGCGGTTTTAATACACTAAATAAATTTGTGACGCCTGCACACATATACAGACAACATCGCTTGTTACTTTAAAAGATAATTTTCCAGCTCAATAAAATGATTAAAATGTTCAAAATAGCAGTCCTAATACTACTAAAAACTGTGCTTTTTATCTGCTACTGCATATGTAACAACGCAGCTCTCACTAGTTGAAAAAAATGGCCAGGTTACGCGGCGTTTGCCGTTAAGACCTGCTACAATGACACGGTAACGCCCTAATATCTTTCACAGTGCGTGTCTCGCAACTTTGCCCGAAAACCAAAGAACTCGATTTTAAAAACAAATTAAACGTTAGCCACTAAAATCGAACCCAGGCTTCGAGGATCACGCAATATTTTTACTCAGTCACTAGTTGCTCTTTAATACACTAATCTAATATGTTAATGTTACCATTGTCACATGTAAATTTGTGTGAGTCTTGTCTGCCTGTTATGCCTGTTTCACTTGCATATGTCAATGCAATATGTGAATAGGAACTGATCATTCGTATTTGAAATAAATAAACAATACATTAATACTGTCTTCCTTTAGCGGATAAAAATACACAAACAGCGTTCTGTTCTGTCTTCCTAAAGTGAATCCTGAATCCAAGTGTGAAGAATTATATTTCTGTTGTTATCAGATCAAATACATCAATATTTATATTTTGAACCAGATAACAGAACTAGTTTTTTTTTTTTTAAGCTTGTCAGAAGTGGGTAGTTGGTTTTATCGGTTTGTCGCGCCTTACATCTAATCCAGGACACATAACACGGATGTGAAGATAACAACATGTGTTATTTCGAAAAATAATTGTCCAGTTGACGTCTGAACAAAAAAATTATAGTTCAGTTCACTAACACTGAACAATGATAATTGTCCAGTTTACTATTACTGTACAAAATATTATTGTTCAGTTGGCTAACACTGCACACGAATAAATGTCCAGTTTACTTACATTGTGCAAAAATTATTGTCTCGTTCATTAATACTGTACACAAATTATCGTCCAGTTCACTAACACTGTACGCAAATTATTGTCCAGTTCACTAACACTACGAAAATTATTGTTTTGATGTTACCGAATTCTATGTTGTCGATCGAGCAAAAGCTGTCGCGATGTGTTGTTCACCAATCAATACACCAAGCTCCAACTGATTCATAAAGAAAAAACGTCTAGCAACCAACCCCGTGCATTTGGTTTTCTCAGTAAGTCTTCCAGATACCACCCCTTATAGCTTCGCAAGGTGAAATGGAACGTTCAAATTGTATCTTTATTTCGCTGCTTAAACCGCCCTCTTACAGTGCCGCCTGATGTGGCCGCACATCTGTTTCAAAGCACGACATGGCTCTGTTTTTATCCCCTGTCTGATGCGCCATTGGCTAGAAAAGGGTCTGTAATTTTCCTTCACTTAATACAGACGGGCAAGCCAGCTTCTCTCCATGTGGCCTTATTTTAGATGTCCCCCCCCCCCCCTCTCCAACCTTCCGTCTTTTGAGTCTGCGGCAAGACCTCCCACGCTCATCGTAATTACATGAAAAGACCCCCACGACCCTCTTGAATATATGACAAGACCACTATGCCCCCTTTAACATTTGACAAGACCCACCACGCACCCTTGAATATATGGCAAGACCATCACACCCCTTTTAATATATGACAAGACTTCCAATCCCCTTTTAATATGTGAGACCCCCACGCCCCCTTCAATATATGACAAGACCCCCATGCCACCTTGAATATATGACAAGATCCCCACGCCCCCTTAAATATATGACAAGACCCCCACACCCTTAAATATATGACAAGACCCCCACGCCTCCTTGAATATATGACAAGACCCCCACGCCCCCTTGAATATATGACAAGACCCCCACGACCCCTTGAATATATGACTAGACTCCCCGACCCCTTGAGTATATGACAAGACCCTGACGCCCCTTTGAGTATATATCAAGACCCCAGCGCCCACTCGAGTATATGACAAACACCCCCCCCCCCCGCCCACCCTCTTGAATATATGACAAGACCCCTATGACCCTTTGAGTATATGACAAGACCCTACGCCCCCATTGACTATATGGCAAGACCCCCACGCCCTTTGAGTATATGGCAAGACCCCCACGACCTCTGCAAAATACTTATAGTAGTTTGCAATTTCTTTCTGTGAGAGATGCGCCTATACTGTGCGGGTTGGAAGCCATTTTGCATATAGAGGCATCCTCTGCCTAGCACAGTTAAAGCTATGACCAGTACTGAAAATTTTCCGGTGACTGACTGACCTTTTACCCCACCTTGACATCACACTGAACGATAAACACTCGGTGACACAAAGTGCCACCATTCGAATGAACCTCGTTCAACCTTTAGGTTATATTTGGGCCCCCGGTAACAGCCAGGGTGGGGCTTCACAAATAACGAACAATTCGTCTTCCATGAGGACTGAAGTTGCACAACCAACTGATAACTTAGTGTCCAGATATCAATGTGATGTTTGACACCGTTTATTCTTGACGATATCTGCCATTTTTGGGTCTGTGTTGGACAAGGCACAACATAGATCACTTTCCACACCAACAAGGTAGGGCTATTTTGTTTTTATGACTGTTAATATAATAGTAAACGTAAAGATCCATTTTCACTTCTTTAGGCGCATCGGGCATATGGGGAGAGCATCCCATATTTTTACAGACCAATCGGCACTAGGTGGGTAATGTGGTCAGCATCACGCTGGCCGTCTTTACTTCCCCAGATCATTCATCCTGGTACACACTTTAGGCTGGGTCGACCTGCGACCCTCCATACCATGATAAAAATCCACACAGCCAGCAGTGGGTTTCGATCGCGGTACGTTGGAATTACGAGTCGGGCTCGCAACGCCTAAGCCACGGATGCCGCTTATGACTGTTTCATTTCATTTAAAAATAAAAATAAAAAAAATAAAAAAAATTAATAATAAGAAACCAATATTATTACAAGTAGACATGTACATGCCTATCAAAGGCCAATCCCACGTCCTCGTCGTGAGAGGTGGTAACAGGACAAAGTAGGGGATTGCTAGGTGTGGGCGAAGTATGGTGTGGCCTCGTGCCACGGGACCGCTACGGTAGCCATGAAGGCCACTCTGGGTCACCCCGAAACGTCCTGGCCAACGGGGCTCTGGTGAAGTTGCGACAGGCCTAGCAAGCCGGCAATGGATTTATTATCGCTACAAAAATCAAAATGAGATATTTTTTTTTTTTTTAAACGTATCCAGAAACCATGAGTTGTAAACCCTTTGGCTCGGTACTATGGATATCGCAACCTTTCGGCATTGATTCCATTTTAGGTACCGTTAATCTGGTTTGTCACCCGGCCACTGCGAAAGTCAGGTTTAACCAACTTCGCTAGAGAGCCGGGCAAAATGAGATATAAACGGACTGATCAAACGATATCTGACCATGGCAATGTTAAGGGACTACGGGACAGAAAAGCGAAATACAAGATTGCAACACTTAACACCGCTGGCCTGGGAAATAAAACAGAAGAGATTATTGAAATGATGGAAAAAAGGAAAATCAAGTTAATGGGGCTAGCTGACATAGGACGCAAGGGAAATAGTAACAATAAAATACACAGAGGCTACTTATTAACATATGCAGGAGGAGAAACATCGAAGAATGGAGTGGGTTTCCTGGTACATCCGGACATATCTAACTACATATTAGACATACATTATCACTCAGATAGAATTATTACTTTGAAAATTAAAAGAGGAGAACTAGCTGAAACATATATACAGATATATGCACCATCCAATGATAATTATACAGAAGAGCAGAAAGATGAATTCTTTGACGATCTGTCTGATGAGATAAAGAAAGTTGAGGGAAGCAGCATACTATATGTAATGGGTGTCTTCAACGGGAGGGTAGGAAATAACAGAAGAGAATACGAACAGTTTTTAGGTCCACATGCAGCTAAGAACAGTGCTAGAAATAGAAATTAAAAAAAAGTAAAGATCCCTTTACACGCCCTTAGGCGCATCGGGCATATGGGAAGAGCACCCATATTTTTACAGACCAATCGACACTCGGTGGGTAATGTGGTCAGCATTACGCCAGCCGTCTTTACTTTCCCAGGACAGCCCATCCTGGTACCCATTTGAGGCTGGGTCGACCTGCGACGTCCCATACCACGATAAAAATCCACGCAGCCCACGTAGGTTTAGATTGCGGTACGTTGGATTACGAGTCAGACTCGCAACGCCTTAGCCACGGACGCCGCAGAAATGGAAATGGTCAAAGAATATTGGATCTATGCAGCCAGCACAATCTTTTTATTACGAACACATTCTTTGACCATAGAGATTCACAACTTTACACTTGGTACAAATGGAATGATATCTCCATCAAGAGCCAGATTGACTTTATACTTACCAGAGTTCAAGGAAGAAGGAGAATTCTTGATTCAAGAGCAATCCCTAATGGTCTATGTGACACTGACCATAAAATAGTTGTGTTAACAGCAAAACATCTTACATTAAAGAAACACAGAAAGAAATTTAAAAAAAAATCAAGGATCTCGTCAACATAGCAAATCTGAAACAGGAAGGAGTAAAAGAACAGTTACAACAGAAAGTAGAGACAGCATTCGAACAACTTCCACATGTAGTTGGCAATATTGAGGAAGAATGGAGTAAATATAAAAAAACTATGCTTAGTATTGGAGAAGAACTATGTGGAAAACGGAAGAGTGGAAACAGACGGGGAAAAAACAAATTTTCACCTTGGTGGTGCGAAGAAGTAAAAGAAGCAATTAAAAAGAAAAAAAGACTTATATAAACAGTGGATAAAATCAAAGAAAGAAGAAGATTATATAAACTATAGACTGCAAAGGAGAGAAACCAACAGGAGTGTCAAGTAAGCAAAACAAGCATCCTGGGAACGTTTCGGTGAGTCACTAGCAGAAAATGAGAAAACAGCCAGCAGAAAATTGTTCAAAGTAGTTTTAAAAAATGCGGAAAAGAGATGAGAGCTACAACCCCACTGAAATAATTAATGATAAGACAGGAAGGCCATTGATAGATCCACCCGAGATAGCAGAAAGATGGAAGGAATACTTCAATGAGCTCTTTAATCCTCTAGAAGATCATCAGGAAAGAACAACTGAAGAGCACAGAGCAACAGTGTTAGAACCACACATACTAATGGATGAAATAGAAAAAGTCATTAAACAGTCTCCCAAATATAAAACACCAGGAGCTGATAGATTACCAACATAAATAATTCAAACAGCAGGTGAAAGCAGCATCAGATGGCTTCACAGAATATTCAATGCAGCATGGGTACAACAAACGGGCCCTATTGATTGGCAACATGCAATAGTTATACCATTGTGGAAGAACAAAGGAAGCAAACGAGAATGCGGTCAATATCGAAGCATCTCTCTTTTAAGCCATGTCGGCAAAATGTATGCCAAGATAATAGAAACAAGACTGAGACCAGTGATAGAACCACAGCTGGCAGAAGAACAGATGGGATTTAGGAGAAATAGAAGCTGCACAGATGCAATCTTCATACTAAAACAGTTAATAGAAAAGAACATTGAATACAATAAGAACTTATTTGTGGCATTCGTAGACCAGGAGAAGGCATTTGACAGAGTTGACAGACAATTACTATGGGAAATAATGGCAAGATATGGAGTTAGCGAACACCTCACCGAAGTGTGCAAAAGTTTATACATGGATTGTAGAAGTGTAGTTAGAATAAATCAGGGAACATATCATCCTTTCACAGTGACATCTGTAGTAAGACAGGGGTGTGTCTTATCACCACTGCTGTTTATCACCTACATCGACAGTATATGCAAGAATGCCAAGCCCATGAATGAAGATCTTAGTAAGATCAAAGAATTACTTTTTGCAGATGACCAGGCCTTGATAGCAGATACAGTCATGAAATTGCAACAACATCTAACATCCATGAATGAAGAATGTAGAACAAATAATATGAGAAGCAACACTGAAAAGACAGAAGTAATGTCAATAGGAAAAAAGAAGACAGATCTAAACATAGCAATAGAATACAAAGGCATTAAACAGGCATCTGAGTTTAAATATCTGGGAACTACATTTACCGAAGATGGGAAATAGGATAAAGAAATTAACATTAGATGCAGTAAAGCAAACCAAGTATTGGGACAGCTAGCCCCCCACTTACAGCATAAGACAATCCCAATCAGCACAAAGAGACATCTTATTCAAAGCATATTTATTCCAACTCTGTGCTACCAGTGCCAGACATGGTCACCCACAACAAACCATAAAAGAAAATTAGTAACCAGGGAAATGAGATGTCTGAGAAGGGCTGTAGGAGTGACCATAAGAGATAAGATCAGGAATGAGATCATAAGAGAAAACAGTCGGCACAGAACCAATTCTGGATTACATACAAAGACAGCAAGTGAAATGGTTTGCCCACTTAGAGAGAATGCCTTGTGACACCCATACCATACAAAGCATACATGGAAAGAGAAGGAGGGGAACGTAGAGCACGGGGTAGACCCAATAACAAGATGGAAGGATAACATCAGAGAAAGAAAACTCTACAACAGCACGATGTGCCTATGGTCTAGGCAGCCAGAAGAGCTAGAAACAGAACCTTATATCTCCCTCGACACCCACAGCGGTAAAAAGAGAGAAGTGAAGAAGAAGAAGAAGAAGAAGAAGAAGAAGAAGAGAAGAAGAAGAAGAAGAAGAAGAAGAAGAAGAAGAAGAAGAAGAAGAAGAAGAAGAAGAAGAAGAAGAAGAAGAAGAAGAAGAAGAAGAAGAAGAAGAAGAAGAAGAAGGAGCCTCATAACTTTAACTCTCAGTTGCAAACTGTTTGATTCTTTCTTCTTTTTATTCTTCTTCTTAAGGAGGGCTGCGTGGTCTCGAGGCATGGTGTTCGCCTCGAGTGCTACAGGTTCCGGGTTCAATATCCGGTAAGGGCTGGGATTTTTCACCTGGACTGCTAATAATTCCCCTTGGTCTCTGGGTAGTAAGACCGAACGTCCGTTGAATTGTTGCCCACGTAAAAAAATCCTTTGGCAGTTGGAATTTGAAAAGAGAAGCCTAACGGCGCTGCCCAGACAATATTTGGAGTTAAAAATCTACCCGAAGTATTTCAGCATCTTCGCCTGTGCTACAGAGCCTGTGCACTGTGCTGAGCTTCTTCGGACTCAGACGTGAGTTAGAAGAAGAATGGAGCACTAAGGGGTTACTTACTGTGTGCCAATCACTGCCTTTATTATACAACTTTTGCGGTGCAGGCAGAGAGGTCTTTGAGTCTGAGGATTTACGGCCGCATAGCTAGTGCTGTCGCCACGACTGTGCAGGTGAGGACTTTTTTTTTGCCCGTGACAGAAAAAAATCCCTAGACTTACCGAGGATTCGAACCAGGGTCTTCCCGATTGGGAGCCCAGCGCTCTAACCATTCGGCCAACCGCTCCAGCTTCCGAGATTTGCAAATGCGGGGGGGGGGGGGGGTGGGGAGGGGGGTATTTTCACACAAAAAGGGTTGTAAACACAATTTCTTTAAAACAATAAACAAAACTGGTGACTCGACAAAAAGGCCTGTGTTATCTGGGAGTCCTAGATTAAGTACCATGATCGGATAAACCCCGAGACATCACCAGCTGAGGATATCTACTGGTACAAGGGGACTGGTAATCTCACGGCCAAGTACTGATGCGTACAAGAGTACTAGCGTCCTTTGTCATCGGAAGTAATCAACATAAGTGGGGCTGTATCGTACAGCAATGAAATGTGGTGGAAAAAAAAAAAAAAACCCCGGGCCGATCACAACAACAGATTGTGACGGCCCTGTTTGTCCTGAAAAGGAACATTGTTCATCACGGCGCAACGGATGTTTGTTTGGCTTTTTCCGGTGGCTTACAGATTGGCAACCAAGCAGCACCAGGGAACCAGCACAGCTACCAGCACGAGGCAAGCCAAGCACCAGCAACAGTCAGCTAGTACGTCAATATCATCGCAAAGAGATCTGGATCACACCAGAACCCAAAACCACAATCACCGCAGCACAACAAGGAAGCAAACAGCCATAATATCAGGTGTGACTACACACCACAAAAAAAAGGAAACCATATAAGACAGCTAAGGACCCTTCTTCGATATAGCAGGCCCTCGGGCGGCTGAAAGAGGATCAAATTTGGAATTTTTCTTGGACAACTGGCATTGGCAGCAATGAAAACTGGCTGCAATGAATCTGCAAGGTGCCTCGTCTTTCGACTTGGATGTACACTCTATTGATCCAGCTTGTATCGCTGTCTCTCCCTTGCTTGCTTGTCATAAACCACCTCAACCGGCGCTTCTTTGAACCGTTCCCCAAAATGGCGGCTTTAATATGATGGCGTTCAAAATGGAGCTAAATTGGCCAATTTCTGGCCATAAAATATCCAAAAATATCCCAATGCGGGTCAGTTCTATTAAAAATATATGTGCCGGCTCCGGATAACGAAACAAATGGCTCTGACATGGTCTCGGCGATACGGCGTTGCTTGCCGACCTGCGTCTGCCAGTGTGCCTCACCGCCGAGTGTATCCCCCGCGCCGCTACGCGCGGTGGGGATGGGGGCTAAACTAAATGGCTGGGACTCACGAGCGGCAGCTACCGCATCTCCTGCAACTTCCTCCAATTACTGTGCTCGTGAGGGCTCACCTTGCAGATCCGGACGAGGGGTTGGAATGCGGGCTGGACGACTTAGTTCAGTTTAGTGAAAGGTTGTTTTCTCCCTCGGCCGCCGCACTCGAAACAGTGAGCGGAAAAGTCACGAAACAAATGACATACTTACCTTATCAATGCATAACGGTTTTTTGCGTGTAAGGTTTTGCGTACGTGGTTGCGTTTAGGGTTGCGTATTCATCCGTACGGGTTCCGTGTAAAATAACCGGTTTTTTGCGTAGTCATCCAATCATACGGTTGCTTGTAGGGTTGAGTAGTCAGCATTACGGTTGCCTGAAGGGTTGCGTTAGGGTCCATCATGCTGTTGCGGGTAGGGCTGCGGTGAAGAGTCTGGGGTAGGGGTGTTTGGTTAGGGTAAGGTTAAGGGTTAGAGTTAGTGGGCGTTAGGGGTCGGGTGAAGAGTTAGTGAAAGGGTTAGGGTTAGGGTTAGGGGGAGGTTTAGCGTTAGGTTTAGGTTTAGCTGTGACAATGTGTGACGACGCAGGAATTCCCAATAATCGCGCACTGTCACATACACACCCTAAAAGTCCCGACGAAATGTGGATGCCTACTGAAACGGACACTGCGACAACGGTTTGGGCACCAGCTGCGCGCTATTTGGCGTTCATATTTGAACAGACTTCCGTGGCGCCACTTCCCAAAAAGCATCAGATTGTCCGGCCAGTCAGTATTGGAACTCCTACGTACAAAATTGTCCACATCTAACCTGACCCCTAACCTAACCCTAACCCTAAACACTCACCCACCCTAACCCTAACCCGAATACACCACCGTACGCAGCCCTGACGACGCAACTCGTATGATGACCAGGGGCAAACCTTCGAGCAACCGTATGATGACTAACGCAACCCGAACATCAACCGTACGCAACCCTTACACCCGGCAACCGTATGATGATAGTTAAGTATGTACGCCTCGAAATTGTTGTCAGCGGTGCTTGTACTTTATCGTTCTGCTACTACTACCGTGTTGCAAATGTTGATATTGATTGTCAAGCAATCCTAGATCTTGCCGCGATTTTGTGTCCTTGGCAGATAATCCGTATTTTAGATATACGCGCACACCGTCGTTCGGATATTTTGGATATTTTAATGGTGCCAGAATGCTGGCCATGACCGCCATTTTGGGGAACCAATCAAAGAAGCGCTCCTAAACCTTTCCCTTCATTTTTTTCCAATATGTTGTTTTTTTTTTTAGAAGAGTAATTTGGTATTATAAAGTATGTATCTGACCGAACGCTCCACACCTGAGAGGGGAAGGATGAGACGGATATCTACAATCTAGACAGGTTACTGGTAGCAATTCGAATTGGAACTCAACTTACTCAACAGTGAAGGGCTTAACCTATTATTTCGGCGGAATATCTTCCACGGACCGTCCTGCTTCCGCACGGAAGCGTGGACAACTGACAGACAAACTTTGCCGTTTTCCTTCTCATAAGATTTCTACTTAGTCGCTCTTCTTCTACCTTGTTGTGTAAAGAAGAAGTTTTCTCTTCCTGTTTTGTTCCCATCTCCAGTCCCCTGTCAGTTAGGGACTGTCGGATGTTGTCTTCACCAGCGGACCCTGGCCCGTATAGATTTAATTTTTAAATCTGTTTTTCTTCAACTTCAGTAAAGCATTCAGAAGTCGCAGTTAACCTCCTCATCGGGATCTACACCCGGGACGCAGGAGTCAAGGTAATGAAAAAGGGACCCGTGGCAAAGATGCGCCAAAGAAAAAGGAAAACGCATGAAAAAGAGCTGATACATGGCGCTGTATGGAAAAGTTTGGGGTAAGGGGAAACTCGACGCTAACGTGAGAGGTGACCCAAAAATTAAAATTGGGGAAACACGAATTCCGTTTCGAGGTAAAGAGAAAAAAAAAAAATTTTTAACAATCCTCATGGGGAAAACAAATAGATATACCCTTTGGGGGGCGCGCAAACAGAGGATGAGCAAACCCGGAGAGCCCCCATGCAAAGACGTCGAGTGGTAACCAATTCAA
>CAJHNH020004666.1:5000-34236 GCA_905116865.2 Candidula unifasciata | reverse complement strand
CTAGGTCTTCATTTTTCTTCTTCTTTTTCTATTTCTTCTTCTTCTTTTTCGTATTATTCTTATTATTATTATTTTAATTACTATTCAGACGAACACGGTGATGTTGTAATATCAGTTTAAAGATGGCTGCCCCACCTTTGGTATGCACAGTTTATTTGTGTCCAGACAGAAGAGAAAGTGGGTCTCCCAAACGAGAGTCTTACGCCCTAGCTCCTCAGCCAGCCGCTTCTAGTAAAACCGGCTGGTCGCGCTTAGTGTTCTTAAAGGTTCTTGATGTTTGCCTAATCTATTTGTTTCGTATTTCAGTGCTTTTTTATGATTTAGTGTCCGTGCCTCTTTCTAATGTAACCCAAAATATTGCCATCTTTTTTGTCGCATGATTTATGTTACAGGCGGTTGTACCGATATTTCTAAAATGTGCTGTTTTCATTATTTAATGTTCATAAATTCATTCGGGCATTTGTCCCCCCACCCCCTTCCCCCCCCCCCCCTTTTCCCTGTTTCCACTGCATTTGTCTTTCGTATCTTGTCTTTTGTGGTTGGCCAACTTCCACTGACAGATTCGAAAAGTGGAATTACATTAGAATTCAAAATACTTAACTCGGTTCTAAAACTGAAATGTTGTTAGAAGCTGTTGTTGCCTTGCCAATATGTTGCCACAATATCTATCTTTGTATTTCCTAGGCAAATCAAAACTATTACCTAAATGTCCGCCTCTGTTTCTTAGGCGTTGCAAACGCGGGGTGCTGGGTTCGATTCCAGCTGCAGACGATTTGTCTTGCGATGGTTTCGACAGTGGTACCGAGAGCTGACCGTCCAGCGGCAATGGCAAACTATTGAACGTAAATTTTGCTTAGAAAAACCACCAGAGCTCCCGAAAAATGCTGGTGTTGGTTGTGCAATGTCCTTTAAATGATACGCAACTAACTTAACCCAAATATGTAAGCTGATTTGTTACTTTAATTCTTCTGCTTGTTATGCTACTGCTTTCTTCCGAAAATTTATCTAGTTATACCTTATGTATGACTGTGAAAAGTGTTTCTGAGACAACTGCATTGAGGATGTTTTTATGGCTCTTATTTAACTGAACAATATCGTCTGCAAAACCAAAACTTTCCGTTGTGTTCTCCATCCAGGTGTTTCCTACACGTTTTTTTTTTTTTTTGGTCACACCACTTAGTACTTAATTATTTTATATCATGCACTCCTTAAAGTGCAAATGCAAAACACTCTTTTAGACAGTACATTAACAATGTCAATGGCTTTTTTTATTTTTCATCTGAGATTTAACGCGTAAATCCCACAAGTTACACACAAAGAGAACTGGTTTCAAAAACGACACCAATCCAGGGACGAACATTGAACAGTCATTTTATAGCCAGCATGACTGGGATATCTAAGTAGGGACGATTCTAGGTTGTGAAATCACAAAGAAGGCAGTACGTGTAGTACATACGGTCACATTTAGGTAGTTTTCCCACTATCATACATATACACACAGACATAGTTTTGGGGTAAGCTGAAGATAATGAGAATGTGGATAATTTACAGAGAATTGTGTGAGAAGGAAAAGTCTTAACTATCGAGGGGACTAGCCACTATATATATATGTGTGTATAATTCCATTATGATTAGACGTGCATGGCTCTAGCGTGGTCTAACCATATCAAGCTAGGCATCACGAAGAACAAGTGTGTCATATTTTTAAGGGCTTATTGAAGCTGGAGATCAGTTTAATTGGGCTAAATCAATAATGTTAACCAATATTATTATTATTGTTCGCTGAATCGCAAGCACATTTAATCATACATCTGAAAGAATATGAAATATATGCACTCATTATTTAAAAAGCAAGGACGTTTATTCGTGGGATGTAGGGGGGGGGGTGGACAATACACCCCCCCCCCACACCCATCCCAACAACAAAAAACCTCCTTCCTCTTGACAATTATTGTATGAGCTCAGTGCTAGAGCTGTATTTTGTAGACCACAAGGCACTCTGCGGGTTATGCGGTCAACATCACACAGGACGCCTTTACTTCCCAGGACTATATCTGGTACCCATTTAAGGCTGGGTCGACCTAGGAGTCCATTTTTTTTACGTCAGACTTCGTCTGGACTTGAACCCACGACCTTCCGATCGCGCGCCAGAGCCTGGCCGCTACACACGGCTGTCCCCCATTAGCCTTTACTTACTGATGAACAAAAACAGTGCCACCTTAATGCACGGGCACGTTGGGCAGTTGCTCGAGGACCTTTAGAGGGTAGGAGTCTCTCGGTATTGTTATGTATCGATCATTTACATTTGAATTCCTGAGGGTGGTTGCGTGGGCAGGACTTGATAAACTGTTTATCCGCATGGATATATATAAAGCAGTGGAGACAGCTCTAATGCTATCAACGTCATTAGTTTAAAGCTTCATGATCTCAGAAAGCTCTTAAAGATATATCCGTGGACGAGCAATCAGTCAGTCAGATGCCGTCTCCACATTGAGAGTTAGGAGCAGCTGACCTACAATCTACTCTGTATATCGTGCTGGTTGCAGTCTCCGTGCGACTGCTTTTTATGTATCTCTTGCATTTATCCTCTCCATCTCTGTTGTAGTCTTCTGTTTAGCCATTTGCTTTCTTATTTTTAATCCACTTAAGTTTGTATAACAGTGCTGTCTTCTTCTTTGCTTTTTCTCTTCTTCTTCTTGATCTTTTTCTTCTTCTTCTTCTTCTTCTTCTTCTTCTTCTTCTTTTTCTTCTTTTTCTTCATCATCATTCAACATCTTCTTCTATCTTCTTCTTCTTCGTCTTCTTCTCTTCTTCTTCTTCTTCTTCTTCTTCTTCTTCGTCTTCTTTTTCTTATCTTCTTATTATTATTATTATTATTATTCTTCTTCTTCTTCTTTTCTTCTTCTTCTTCTTCTTCTTATTATTATTATTATTATTATTATTATTATTATTATTCGTTTCTTCTTCTTCTTCTTCTTCTTCTTCTTCTTCTTATCTTCTTCTTCTCTTCTTCTGCTTCTTTTTGTCTTCTTCTTCTTCTTCTTCTTCTTTTCTTCTTCTTCTTCTTCTTCTTCTTCTTCTTCTTCGTCTTCTTCTTCTTCTTCTTCTTCTTCTTCTTCTTCTTCTTCTTCTTCTTCTTCTTTTAGTCCTATTATATCTTTCAGTGTCAAGTAAGTCCGTTTTCTGTGTTTTTTTTTTCCAAGCAAGATTGAATCCACCGCGGGCTTGCTGTGTCTGCCGCAGTTTAACCATATGGATTCCATTACACCTGGCCAGCTAGATACCCGTTAGCAAGAAAACTAGTGGCCTCAATTTTCCGGTGTGCACTTCTTCGAGGTGGGAGTCTTTTTGATGTTCTACGGGACGTTGCAGTAGAGGGACGTCAGTCGCTGGCTATCATACAAGGGCCAAGAAAGTTTCTTTTGAGCTAAAATGCTATCGAAAGAGTCTTATGTCTCCATAGCTCAAGAAGGTTAAAAAAAAAAAAGAAATAAATACATTCTAAAAGATCAGAACATCAAGGAAGATTGGCTCGTAAATAGTGTCTTGTCAACGAAAGCGAAATATTCTGGCCTTATCTGGCCGCCAAACCTGCCTACACTGCAAAAGTTGGTCAAACAAACGTTATTCTTTCTAAAGAAAGTAGGTCACGTTCCATTATAAATTTTCTTTGACTGGCCTAACCTGCTGGACTTATGGGTGTGCCGCTCTTTTGTTTGCTTTCTGGGATGTCTTGCATTTACTTTTTTTATTTCGAGAAAGAGAATGCATGTGACATGGGTTTTATCAGTCTCTAAAGGAGTTGTGTCTTAGACCCAGTTTGTGGATATTTTTGTAGTGTTAGAGGCGCTGGAATGTTGAAATCTAGAAAACGCGATATCAACAGCAGTGGGGGGGGGGGACACCCCCGTTACCTTGTGCCAAGGACGAGTGGCTCAAGGTCGACCAATCAGAATTGGGCTAGGCTGAAGGTCGACCAATCGGATGTGAGCTAGTGTGTATATGGGTTGTCCGTGTGGAGACTAACTTTTCTATTACCTAAAAGTTGTTAACATGGGCAGTGATTGTTACATTTAAATTTGTTTTGTAATTAACCTCATTAATTGCATACACACCTACATGCCAGCAGTTTTACGTTTTTCAGTATACCTCTTTCCCCACCACCCTTCCCCCCCCCCCCCAATCTCACCAAACACACCCTTATGGGTCTTTTCTTTTTATTCACCCTTTCTCGGGAAATCCGAGATTTCTGGGGAGTTCCCTATAGTTTAAAAAAATATACCGGTGTTGGGGTGTGAAAGGCACACTGATAACACTAACCCTGCCCCTCCCCCCACCCCCCCCCCCCAATATTCGAATTTCCAGGGATCTCCCCAAGGAAAACCATAGATGGGTGAATTAAAAGAAAAGTATCATCTTACCTTACACATCGATCTTATCTCAGTGTGGAGGTAAAAATCACATCCATTTTATCCCTGCATACAGACAAAAATCCCATCCTTTTTATCCCTGCATAGAGATAAAAATCACATCCATTTTATCCCCGCCTACAGACAAATATAACATCTATTTTATCCCTATGTAGAGACGAAACTCACATCCGTCAACACAGCGCCAACAGAAAGAATCGCAGATAATCCGCAGACATGTCGCTGGGTCAAAGATCAGAGTTTAACAGACACACAGCCCTTCTCAACCGACTTCGGTTGTGTTTCACATTCCAAACAATGGAGGTCATGTGTACCCGAGCTGTGTGTGAGCGCTGAATCTTGATTGCTTCAGGCCAGCGCAACGTGTCTACTTGTTGCCTAGGCAAATGCCTAGAGGAGAGCCACGCAAATAGGTTTACAGGTAGGGAAGCAAGATGTATTGGGCACGATTGAGAAGAGGAAAAAATTAAGTAACAAAGACGTTACAGAAAAGGAAAGAAATAGTAAAGATAAAAAGAAATATATGAAAGCAAAACATGTGTGTGTGTGTGTGTGACTGTGTGTGTGTGACTGTGAGTGTTTGTGTGCGTACGTGCATGTGTGTGACTGTGTGTGTGTGTGTGTGTGTGTGTACGTGCGTGCGCGCGTGTGTGACTGTGTATGTGTGTATTTATTTAAAAACCCTTTCCATCTATACATTTTAACAAATATCTGAGGGGAAAAAAAAACCTTGTACAGATCCACATAAAATTGTGCATATGGTCGTAGATTTCCCATCTCCTTATGATTTTATAATTTAAAATTGCACAGGATCTGCTACTTTTATGAAGCGGCGACTTTATTTGATCTCGTTTTGTTTAATTCTGACGGATGTCATTATTATTATTATTATATCCTAAAAAAAAAGTATAGTCAGTAATTGACAAAGATTGTTAGTTAATCACTTCAACCTGTGCATCGATGAATGGTCATTATTTTGATAGCCAATCCCTCCTACAATTAAAAAAAATACGCATCTAACTGGAGACTAATGCTAGAGACGATCACCTGACAGAAAAACGCAGATGAAACGCTGCAATTTAATGTTTCCAAAAGTTCACGTTGCCAAATTAACAGTAACTTTTATTCGGTGTCTCTTTTTTCAAAAAGTCAAAAATAAGGCAAAATGAAAATTAGATGTTTGTTTAAATTAAAAAAAAAAAAAAAATACAATGTCTATCAAGGACATGATTATTAACAAGTTACACATCAAATTTCAAGAACTTCCATCGAACGGTCACTGAGCTACAGATTTTTTTAAAAGTTGAGCAAGTAGTAGTAGAAGTACTTTTACCTCACCAGGACATCACACAAGCGATAAACACCCGATGACACAAAGTGCCACCATGTGGATGAGGATCACCCGTTAAGAGGTCCCAAAAACCGCGCTGAACTATTAGGCTAGATTAATGGCCGGGCAAAATATTGAGGCCCCTGGCAAGAGCCAGGGTGGGGCTTCAAAATAAGGAAAAATTGCACCCCACAAGGGGATGACTAAGGTTATTAATGAAGTTGGGCAAGACTTTTGAAACATACTATAGTACGTATTTTAGGCTCAGTTTTGAAGAAAGAAAATTATTAATACGAGTCTGAATCCTCCACCGTCGGACCAGGAGGCGAGCATCTAGCCATTCCTGCGGCTCGGCTCCCATGTATATAGTCTACTTGTTAAACTTCATGTCGTTGTTAGTCATGTCAATCCATAACCCCCTTATCTCGTGTACTTGCCAGGAACTGTGACACAGATTGTCCTCCATGCAATAATGACAAACCGTCCAGCATCTTCTCTTGGTTTTCCTGTGCATATGCTTTGTTTCCCCTCCAGCTCTCCAACTGTCACGATCTCTACTCCTCTTCTCGTGACATGACCAAAGATTGTAGATTGTCTCTTTCCGTTGTCATCATTTGTCTATAAGACCACATCTCCGTAGCTTTCAGATAATTTTTCACACATTTACCAACTGTCCATGAATTACTTTCGTACACCAAAATAGGATGAATATGGCATTTACGAATTCTCTGTCTCGTTCTCAGTTGACAAAGAAAGATTGCATACAATATTTTGCATTCTTTTCTGTAAAATGCAGCATTTGCTTGAGCTATTATACATTTAACTTCTGGAATATTTAGATTGGTCATGTGAATACTAGTAACTGGGACTTTTGGTAGCGACATTTTAGACGTTCATTTTCGGTCCGATATCTTGCTTCTTCTTCTCCTTCCTCTTTTTCTTTTTCTTCTTCTTCTTCTTCTTCTTCTTCTTCTTCTTCTTCTTCTTCTTCTTCTTCTTCTTCTTCTTCTTCTTCTTTTTCTTCTTCTTCTTCTTCTTCTCTTCTTTCTTCTAGGATTCTTCTTCTTATTCTTCTTCTTCTTCTTTTCTTATTCTTTTTTCTTCTTCTCTTCTTCTTTCGGATTAGGAGGCTTTTCTTCTTCTTCTTCTTCGGATTCTTTCTTCTTCTTCTTCTTCTTCTTCTTCTTTTCTTCTTCTTCTTCTTCTGTTCTTTTTCTTCTTCTTCTTCTTCTTCTTCTTCTTCTTCTGAGAGGCTTCTTTTTCTTCTTCTTCTTCTTCTTCTTCTTCGTTTTCTTCTTCTTCTTCTTCTTCTTCTTCTTCTTGGCCTTTTTCTTCTTCTTCTTCTTCTTCTTCTTCTTCTTCTTTCTTCTTCTTTCTTAGGAGCTTCTTCTTCTTCTTCTTATTTCTTCTTCTTCTTCTTCTTCTTCTACTTCTTCTCTTCTTCTTCTGCTTCTTTTTCTTCTTTTTCTTCTTCTTCTTCTTTCTTCTTTCTTCTTCTTCTTCTTCTTCTTCTTCTACTTCTTCTTCTTTCTTCTTCTTCTTCTTCTTATTCTTCTTCTACTTCTCTCTTCTTACTTCTTCTTCTTCTTCTTCTTCTTCTTCTGATTCTTCTTCTCTTCTTCTTCTTCTTCTTATTCTCTTCTTCTTCTTCTTCTTCTTCTTCTTCTCGTCTTTTTCTCTCTTCTCTTCTTCTTCTTCTTCTTCTGACTTCATTCTTCTTCTTCTTCTTCTTCTTCTTCTCTTCTTCTTCTTCTTCTTATTCTTATTCTTATGATCTTTTCTACTTACTTCTTCTTCTTCTTCTTCTCTTCTTCTTCTTCTTCTTCGTCTTCTTTATTCTCTTCTTCTTCTTATTCTTCTTCTATTATTCTTCTTCTTTTCTTCTTCTTCTTCTTCTTCTTCGTCTTCTTCTTCTTCTACTTCTACTACTTCTTCTTCTTCTTCTTCTTCTTCTTCTTCTTCTTCTTCTTCTTCTTCTTCTTCTTCTTCTTCTTCTTCTTCTTCTTCTTCTTCTTCTTCTTCTTCTTCTTCGTATCTTCTTTGACCTTCTTCTTTTCTTCTTCTTCTTCTTCTTCTTCTTCTTCTTCTTCTTCTTCTTCTTCTTTTCTTTTCTTTTTCTTCTTCTTCTTCTTCTTTTTGTATGTATTATGTAATGCGTGTGGGCATGTATGTGGGTGTATGTATGCATGTATGTGTGTATGTATGCATGTTTGTGGATGTATGTATGCAATTTTAGCAGTTTATGTGGGTGTATGTGTGTGTATTTAGGTATGTATGCAAGTATATATGCATGTTTGTGTGTAAAGATGTAGGTGTATGTATAGATGTGTGTATGTATGCATGCATGTATGTGTATGTATGTATGCATGTGAGTGTAAATGTGTGGTTGTGGGCGTATGTGGGTGTCTGTACATGTGATTGTATATGTGTGTATGCATGCATGCATGTGTAGGTGTGTATGTGTGGAATGAATGTGTGTGTGCATGTATGTGTGTGAGTGTGTTAGATTGTGAACACATGATGTGTGTATGCATTATTCTATAATGCATATTTTTTTATTATATCCATAACATGCATTATTGATAACAGGCATTGGTACTCTGAAAAATGAGTGCTTAAAAGGGCCGAATGTCCAATTTATAACCCTTTGAAAATAAAGTTTGTTCGTTCGTTGGTTCGTTCTTCTTCTTCTTCTTCTTGTTATTCTTCTCCTACTTCATCATCATCAGCATTATTATCATCATCTTCTTCTTCTATTTCTTCTTTTTTTTTTTTCATCTTCTTCTTTTTCTTCTTTTTCTTTTTCTTCTTGTTCTTGTTCTCCTCCTCCTCCTCCTCCTCCTTCTTTTTGTGATTTAAAGCTAGACTGCTAACAAAAGAAATTTTAAGGAAAATTCTAAGCTTGTAACCTTTCACGAACAGCTCGTTTGTGGTTGCAACCTCCCCCAAATTAGATCCTTAAACAAGAGTTTTAATCTGAATTAGTTGTTTGACAGATTCTTTAAACTGACTTAGGCTAATTAAAAGGCCCATCTTGAAACCGGCACTAGAAAATTCATGAAATTAAAACCGTTACTTTATTTCATTCACGTATAAATGCAGGCGAATCAGTATAAATGACAAAATACAGCTGAGCGGAGTTATACGGACAGACAAATATGGCTATATTAGTAAACGCCCAGGCGGGCAGGCGTTTATGCACGAATGCATACGTATACTCACACACGCGCAGACATTCTTTCATACATCCATATATACACAGAGACATACAGTTGTTACCAGTATGGTTGCTATCGATCAACATTCTTGATGTAGCAGGTGTTATCTCCAGTCGTTCACCAATTCCTAAAAACGTGCTAGGCAAAATATGACGCTGATTACTCCCTCTATGGTGGTAGGCCCTAGTTAGACGATTCCCAAAGTGTAATTCATGCACTCTGTCGTTATAATTAAGAAACAAAGAAGAAGACGAAAAAAAAAAACGGTGGTTGGGTTGGGGTGTAAGAAGAAGAAAGGTTGGCTAGAGATGAATGATGATTAGAGAGGACAGCCAGATAAACAAAGAGAAAATTGACCAAATCCCGGATTTAAAAAAAAAAATTAAACGTTTACTAAATGGCAGAAATCTGAGATGGCTGTACAGATGATTTTTATTTTTGCAATATGATTTCTTTCTAAAACCAGGCGAAAAGTGCGATTTTGAAGGGAAATTGGTCTTTTAACATAGATTTGGCACCCATGCCAAACTTATGAACACTATTCGACATGTGTTTGGATGTAGGACGTGCAAAATATTTTTCGTGTATATTCATTTAGGAAATGCGAATTTTAGCAAGCTGACGAACTTTGTGTGCTCTTTTCTTTGTAATAAAACAAACGTGAGATATTCAAGTAAATGATTGTCAGTTGTAAGGCCTGATGTTATGTGCTTAGTTACATTAACAATAGTTAGTTGGTCTATGTAAAGCTGAAGTTGTGGTTTGTGCAATGCTAATGTTCTAACTTTTGTTTTGCTGGTATAAGCATAGATTTAGTTTTATTTATGTTAACTTGCATGCGATTTCTACAACCCCGTTTAAAAAGATTGTATACCTCATTCTGTAAAGAACTGTCCAACTCATTACGATTCTCATGGCTAGAATATATTGTACAGTGGTCAGCAAATAGGTCGCAAGTTTTACTGAGATGTAATGTAAGGTCGTTAATATACGTGGCCCAAAGGTAGGCCTAGAATCAGATTTCTGAGTGGACTACTTTTAAGATCGATTTCTGCAAACAAAACTACAAGGTGAAAACATGCCTATTAAACAAAAAAAAAAACTAATAAGACATTAGTTTTTCAAGGATTTTTAAACACACCGAGCTGACAGATTCACGATCTAAACAGAGGCTTCTTTAAAAAATAACAACAAAACACGTGCCCACAATATAACATACCACTGTCTAATCAAAACACCGATTGTCGCGTCAAAATGACCACATTATCGGCATAAAAAGGACCAGATTAATTTGAGGTCTGAATTTGGATTAGTTTTCAAGGTTTTTAAATTACCTATCTAGACAGGATATCATGATCTACCATATCGGAGGCTTTCTTTAAGTCTACAAACACTGCCCCACAAATATTACCACTGTTGATATTAAAAGGCCGATTGTCGGTCATTTTTGTCAAAGCGGTATGGCAAGAATATTTATGTATGAGGCCTGATTGACTATTATGATTGATTATTAGGTTATTTTTAGTTAAATACTGCAATGTTATTTTGTGTATGTGTTTCTCCAGCAGTTTTGATAGTGGCGATTAGAGAGAAAGTGGTCTATAATTACCTGGAAAGTTGTCTGCTCAACCTGAGGGTCAGCTTTGAATGCTGCTGGAAAGTAGTTTTTGGTAAGACATAGACTGTATATAACAGTTAAGGAACAACTAATAACTGGTGTAGCGCATCAAAGAATTCGAAACTGACTCTATGCAAGCAAAATAGCCCTCTCGGACATGCGAGACTCCACAGAATAGAGATAAAGAGAAATTAGAAGTAGTAGTAGATTTTTACCCCACTAGGACATCACACAAGCGATAAACACCCGATGACACACAGTACCACCATGTGGATGAGGATCACCAGTGGAGAGGTCCCAGAAACCTTATTCAGTCATTAGACCATATTTATCACCGGGCTTTATTGCGGCCCCTGGCAAGAGCTTCAAAATAACGAAAAACTGCATCTCACAAGGAGATGGCTGATACATGAGAAAGAGACTAACTGACTTTCTACCCCACAAGGACATCCACACAAGCAATAAACACCCGATGACACAATGTGCCACCATGTGGGTGAGAATCACCGTGGAGAGGTCCCAGAAACTGCGTTCAGCCTTTAGGCCATATTTATGGCCAGGCTATATTGCGGCCCCTGGCAAGAGCTAGAGTAGGGCTTCAAATAATGAACATTTTCATCCTAAAACGGACAAGAAACACTATGAGAAAGAGAAAGAGAGAAAGATTGAGAGAGAAAATGAATATAAACCAAAAAAGGTTGAAAAACTTTGAACAATGTTGAGCCAAAGAATAGGTAAACAGAATGACTCATTACTGTGGAATGCAGCAAGCGCTTACAGGGAGCAATGAATACTGGGTAATAAAGTAAACTAATATACACCTCTGAGCAATGGGTGAGTAGTAAACTGCCGAGATGAGAAATACAGGTTAGTGGCACGGAATTGGATTACCTCCCCCAAAGATAAGCCAATACACGTGAAAGAGCAGGTAGTAACGAAATTGAGTGCGTTTAAACAATTTAGGATAATGTTTATAATATGTGTAAGGGGGTAGTTATATGTTTTCACAAGCGACGGAACTGCACATTGGGCATTAACATGCGTGCTCAGTCCTCCGATGCAGCAGCCACTTTATGTTACTTTTACTAATTGTTCCCATGAGAGGTTGGTTATAGTGTCTCCTTTCTCGGCCTCAAAGGCGGCATAGTCGTGAATTCAAACATGTTAGAAATGATATTATTCAGACAGAATGTAGAAACAACACCATGCAGCAAATTCATTGACAAACAGAAGATCGAATGGTTTGGTCATTTAGTAAGAACTAGGCCAGAACAACTAATAACGGGGGCATTACACATGAAAAAAAAGCTGAACTGAAATCAAGAGGTCGCCATAGGAGAACATGGATTGATGACATTAAAGAGCTTCTGCATCATCACGTAATATCAATAGCCATTGCCGCCCATCGAGCAGTGGATCGCAAACTGTTCGTTCCCACAACGTTTGAGGGCAGAAGTGGAAAGTGATGATGATGATGACTATGATGATGATAATGATGATGAATGAATGAAGGAGGAAGGTACATATCTCTTTTATATTTTCAAGTTTTTATTATCTGTGGTATTTTATAGTTTCTACTTTAAAATAAAATAGCAGTTGATCGGCACGCTTGATAAGCTTTCACGTTTTATGGCTTTTAGAAGCATGATGACTGGATGTCGTCCGAATAGAAAAGATCTTTTTTTAAAAATAAACTGTCCTTTACGGAAATTGAACCTTAAGACTCTAGGATCAGAATATTGTTCAACTCGTTCACTATCCTTTAATTCGGCCACATAGCCGTTCAGTTTGAGAAGCAGTGACATAACACATGAACCACATAAACACACTGCGTACATAACTGTTGCTGACATAAATCAATAAGTGTGCAGACATAACTATGCGATGATGCATACAATTCAATTAGATATTGGGACAACAAAAACAACTTCTGACTCAGACACTGACAACTGTCATAAAGTTAATGTACAAAGAACTATTTGTCGGTAAAAATTATGCTTCCAGTGTTAAAAATGGACCATTATTAGAATTACTCAGTGCCAAATCATAACATCAGAGATGAAGAGATGTCATAAATAAATTAGCGGGGCAAATTAAAGAGATACAATTAAAAACAAATAAATTAAAAAAAAGACTGGAACTGGAACAAGTTGTTAGTTATTCTTTGTTACAATGCTTGCAAATATTTTTTAAGTCATGTTTAGCCTCCCGAAGAAATTTTCAGGTTATAATTGTGGTTATGTTTATGTGCGCCATAAAAAATGGCTTAGACCTGAACGCCACCAAGAGCCTTGAAAAAAACTCCTGCAATGTGGATGTGATCAAAGAAGACAGACCCAAATACTGTCCGGAAAGGGGAGGAAGTCGTCTACCGGCGAGCCAATGACCCCAGTCGCCGATGAAACCAGCCATGTAGTTCACTGAGAAGCAATGAGATGAGATATGAGATAGTGTGGCCATCTGCCTAGAATGTTCTGGTATCAACTGGCACATAGAACCACGCAAGGTAAGACGTATGCACACGTCGAACAGAAACATTCCTATCAATGAAAGTCAACGTATACACAGAAGTGTAAAGCTCCTACAGACGATGATTGGCTGACATTCAACCCAACCGAGCCGGCACCACGAGCGGGTGACACAGAGTGCCACTATTCGGATAAGGATCCCACCCCACCCCAGAGAGCAAGCTCAGAAACTCCGTTCAACAATTAGGTTATATTGGAGCCCCTAAAGTCAGCCAAGGTTGGGCTTTAAAGTAACAAAATTCGATCCCAAATTGGGAGAAAGTTCACACAGACGATCCTTGCGTGTGTGTGTGTGTGTGTGTGTGTATCACGTATGCACAAATGTGTATAATAATGCACGTGTTTATGTGTGTGTATGCATAGGTTGTATGTGTGTGATGTGTAGAATTAATTTTATGTGTATGAATATGTGTAGGTATCGGGGTATATGAGTATGGGTGAGTGTTTGTGGGTGCATGTGTGTGTGTGGGTATGCATGTGTGTGTGAATGTATTATATTTTATGCATAGGTAGTGTATTAATATGTGAGTGTGAATATATACATGTGTGAGAGTGTGTATGTGAGCATGTATATGTGTGTGTGTGCGCGCGCGTTTGTTTGTGTGTATGTATATGTGTATTACTGAATAAATAAATGTATGTATGCATGTATGTATGAATGTGTGTACGAATGTCTGTAAATATGCATGCATGTATGTACTAATGTATGCGTGTATGCATGTACGTACGTATGTATGTATGCATTATGTATATATGTATGTATATATGTATGTATATATGTATGTATATATGCATATACCACCCGTACACTTGTGTATTTTGCCTGATTTTTAAATTATGTAAATTATTGTATGAATGTAACATGCTTTACGTGTAAAATGCAATTGATGTGTGAAAGATGAGGTCTGGAGAGGCTAAGTGTATGACGAGCCTAATTTGTAACCATGTTAAAGTAAAGTTTGTTCGTTCGTTTCTTCGGTTTTTCTCTGTCTCTGTGTGTGTGTCTCTCTCTCTCTCTCTCTCTCTCTCTCTCTCTCTCTCTCTTTCTTTCTCTCTCTCTCTCACACTCTCGCTGTGTCTCACTTACTCTCTATCTCTGGCTCTCTCTCTCTCTCTCTCTCTCTCTCTCTCTCTCTCCCTCCCCTATCCTATTGTCTCTTGTCCTCCCTCGCATCCACTGCCATAAAGAAACTTGATAAAGAGAAGTAACCAACCAAAGTATACCCACAAACCAAAGCATTGCATGTTCACCTTTCACCTGTTTAGGTATTTTGACAATCTCACTAAACAAGGCTCTCAATACCACTGTCAATACCAAAGCAAGGTGGTCTACTGTCAAATCTTCCGCAGCTGGAATCCAACTAGATATCTTGGAATTACGTATTGTGCTCGTATCGTTAATTCACAGATGCCAACCTTCTGCTAGTAGTGAAGTTTTTTTTTTTAATTTTTTTTTTTTTTTTTTTTTGGTTTAAGGATACTTTCCACTGCATTGGTGAATCAGTCCTGTAATGATAAACACAAACTGTAATTGGCTAACCGGATATCGATAAGTTATGTAGTCAGCATCACAGCGACCATCTTTACTTCCAAGTACAATTCCGGGTACACAGTTTCCGTAGGTTCGAGAACTGTGTAAGTGTGTTTGGAGCCTAGGGTGGGGATTTCAGCCCAAGATCCTAGGGCAAGTTTTCCACTCCTTTAGGCAAATTAGGGCATGTATTGCCAGGTCTTTATGTAATAGACGTATCGGCATCTGGTGGGTGATGTGGTCGACATCACGCCTGCCGCCTTTACTTTTCCAGAACTTTACATGGTACCTATTTAATTCTTGGAACATACAGCCGCCCAACAAACTTCTAACCATTTGCTACCCCTACTCTGCATTAGAATAAAACCTACCGATACAGAAAGAGACTATCATCCCAGATTTCTCCTACACAGACGGGAAAGCCACAACCATTATATGTAATAAACAAATATGTATATACTGATCGGCACTGACAAAAAGAAGAGGTAATGTTGAAAAACACACTTACAATATGAAAAACTATCATCGTGTTAGACAAAAGGAATAACAACGAGGGGAAGGAGGGAGATAAGAAGAAGCTAGGCAAGAAGAAGAGGAAAGACAGACACAACGATGACTTTGTGACTTTAAGACAGGGAAGGGAGAGAAGCAAACCGAGATCTTGCAGGACAGAGACAACAGCAGATATCTGGAACCACTGTATCAATGGTAGTACGATTATTCTGCTAGAGGACACCAGAAAAAGGCAACTAAAACTACACAAACAATGACAAGTTAATTTAACCACCAGACAGACAAGTCAACTAAAACACAATTGTTAATCTTCTTCTTCTTCTTTTTCTTCTTCTTCTTCTTCTTCTTCTTCTCCTTCTTCTTCTTCTTCTTCTTCTTCTTCTTCTTCTTCTTCTTCTTCTTCTTCTTCTTCTTCTTCTTCTTCTTCTTCTTCTTCTTTCTTCTTCTTTCTTCTTCTTCTTCTTCTTTTCTTCTCTTCTTCTTCTTCTTTTTCTTCTGCTGCTGCTGCTGCTCTTCTTCTTCTTCTTCTTCTTCTTCTTCTTCTTCTTCTTCTTCTTCTTCTTCTTCTTCTTCTTCTTCTTCTTCTTCTTTTTCTTCTTCTTCTTCTTCTTCTTCTTCTTCTTCTTCTTCTTCTTCTTCTTCTTCTTCTTCTTCTTCTTCTTCTTCTTCTTCTTCTTCTTTCTTCTTCTTCTTCTTCTTCTTCTTCTCTTCTTCTTCTTCTTCTTCTTCTTCTTCTTCTTCTCTTCTTCTTCTTCTTCTTCTTCTTCTTCTTCTTCTTCTTCTTCTTCTTCTTCTTCTTTTTCTTCTTCTTCTTCTTCTTTTTCTTCTGCTGCTTCTTCTTCTTCTTCTTCTTCTTCTTCTTCTTCTTCTTCTTCTTCTTCTTCTTCTTCTTCTTCTTCTTCTTCTTCTTCTTCTTCTTCTTCTTTTTCTTCTTCTTCTTCTTCTTCTTCTTCTTCTTCTTCTTCTTCTTCTTCTTCTTCTTCTTCTTCTTCTTCTTCTTCTTCTTCTTCTTCCTCTTCTTCTTCGCGTTCACATGCTGCAAACTCAGGCAGAAAGTTCGGGCTTTTCATCTACCCATGGACTTTAGAATTCTTCCAGAATCCGAGATGTTGTGTGTACATCCATTTACAAATGTGATTTATTTGTATGCAGACTGTTCGTTCCTTACCTCTCAGGCAGATGCACTCCGACTTTCCCAAATAGTTTACTCTTACGACATGCTTGTTGAAGGCAGTGGGTCTATTCCTGTTTTCCCCACAATGGGGCTCCCGAACCCACACTGGAATGCAACTGTTAATGAACAAATACTTGAGTATAAAGACCACACTGTAAGAGTATGCACTACAGTTTGTCATTAGTACACAACTGTGAAGATTTCTTGGACCAGAAACGATCACCACAACAACAACAAAACTGTCCCACACCTAGACTTACTAACCACTAGCCGTAATTAGGACAACACTTCAGGATATGTTAGGTAACAAGTAAAGGACCCTTTTCCCGCGCCTTCATTGGAATTGGGCATATAGGGCTAGACCTATATTTTATAGACAAATCAGCACTTGGCGTGTTATATGGTCAACATCGCGCCGGCTGCCTTTACTTTCCGGGACCTGGTAGCGACTCATTGCTGGCTAAACCTGGGAATTAAGGTCATTTTTGAAAGAAAAAATGTCTGCCTTGGTCAGGACTTGAACTGGCAAACCTTCCTATACGGAGGCGAGCGTCTAGCCGCTACACCACGGTAACCTCCTTCAGGCTATATTAAAAAAAGGCAATTTGAGTTCATTCCTAGTCTCAGCAAGTTTACGGGTTTATACAAATATGAAATAATATTGTAATATAAAAATTGAATGCTTTAGTTACCATGTGCGGAATCAAGCCTCTGACTTCCAAATGACGATAGCCCCAGGCTGCAAAAATATGTGTTCTACGACCTATCAGCGATACGTCTAATCGCAGCTGCTCACAGAACGCGCAGGCTGTTTGTTAGCTTGTACTGTCACTTGATCGGCGATTGATTTGTGACCCGAAGACATAGAGCGTGATAAAGCGTGATGAAATGACACCGGTTCACGTAGCTCTATTACAAAGTTTAACTAACATTATGATTTGGATTCAGTGTAGGATGTCAGGGAGACGGACAGGCCCGTAGAAACAAAAAGCATAAAAGGCGACAAGTAAAATGTTTGCCGAAATCAAATGACGTGAAGAAGAAGAAGAAGAAGAAGAAGAAGAAGAAGAAGAAGAAGAAGAAGAAGAAGAAGAAGAAGAAGAAGAAGAAGAAGAAGAAGAAGAAGAAGAAGAAGAAGAAGAAGAAGAAGAAGAAGAAGAAGAAGAAGAAGAAGAAGAAAAAGAAAAAAAAGAAGAAAAGTAGAAAAAGAAGAAAAATAAAAGTAGAAAAAGAAAAGTGGAAGAAGAAGAAGAAGAAGAAGAAGAAGAAGAAGAAGAAGAAGAAGAAGCAGAGGAAGAAGAAGAAGAAGATGAAAAAGAAAAACAACAACACCAAGAACAACAACAACAACAATAAAGATACCCAAAAAAAAACCAAGACAACAACAATAAAGATACCAACAAACAAACACCAAGACAACAACAATAAATATACCAACAAACAATTACCAAGACAACAACAATAAAGATACCAACAAACAAACACCAAGACAACAACAATAAATATACCAACAAACAGACACGAAGAACAACGAGAAGAACAAAGAGATAAGCAAGAAAAAGACACAGTAAAAGTCCTATGGTAAAACCACTAACTCGTGCCGCTGATCTGGAACTTGATCAGGAAAAATCTAGACTGTAAACACATTACAAGAGTACTCACACAAAAATCTGGATAGGATTGGGAAGGAATTACCATGTCAGAAGGTTAAGATCCATGGACCTGACTGCTAAGAGAACCTTAATTTTGCTGGAGTGTCCTTAACACCGGGAAAATTGCATTAGACCAACCATTTGAATGTACTTTTTTGACACATGCGAGAAGTGTGTTAAGACAGGCTCGTGTTAGAAAACTTTTAAAGTGGTAGACTGATGCTACCATTAAGCTGCTTCCGCAGATGCCGCTACTACTGCTGCTGCTGCTACTACTGATTGATTGGCACCTTTCCGTTTTTCCAGACGATAGTGTTACAGTCCATGGCGATGGCGAGTGTGACTAGCAAGATCCGCCCGTGTGAGAGATAGTCTTCTGCAATTATAGCTTGGGATTTCAGGACCATTGTTGTCAACATTTGTGTTTGGTCTGTTTCTTCTTTGACGCTCTGCAATCATGTCTTCCTACATTCTCCTTCCATTCCTGGTGTGTTTCCTCCACACAACACGGTCCATTGTATTTTGTTACTACGAGTCCACCTCAATACCTGTATCAATCATGTGTGGATGAAACCTTTAAGGATTCAAACGACAAGAAAGCGATTACCAGCAGACTTTGTGGAAAGCTTTGATCAAAGGCAGGGCACTCAAGACGCCTTGGTCATCCACTACACACCTGTCCATTTCTTATCGTCGCGACACTGTTCTGCCATTGGATCAGGATGGCACAGAGGAGAGAGGTCGACGATTGCGCAACTCTTTTTTCATTTAAATCAAAGTAATTGCGCAAGATACACAGTGCACATTTTCGTTGATCATTACTACTTTTGATGACAAGTGGTCTTCTTCACTCCTGATGGACGAACAACAACATCCCATATGAATCAGAACTCTCTCTCTCTACTGATTTCTTTAAAAACTGTCTTGTGAACTGCCTGTGTAATGAATCCAAGACCTTCAGAGGAACGATTCAACAACTTTATCACAATCTTACCACATCAGCAAATCCTGCTAGGAAGTATGATTACATAATTTTAAATAACTAGATCCTTGATGTAAGTAGTAACTAAACTACACAAGTCGGAGGCAGGTCGATACACTAGAACTCTTCGATGGCTGTTGAAGATGGAGACGGGAGCTTATGGGAATGTCTCGAGTGTTGTTGCGTCCGTTCTTGAAACACAACTCATGCTACTGCTACAGGATGAATTAATCAATCAAGAATTTTCATCCTTGCACTCAGGACACTCCCACACGTGCTCCGTCCCCATCTTCAGTAGCTAACGATAAGTCGTCATGCTAATAGCACTATTTGGTACCTGATTGAAAGTGGCAGTGTCTCGGTGCTAAATATCTTCTAGAACCTTTACACAAGACCATATGAATTAGTCTTTGGGTGTATGAAATGACTGCTACAGTTAAAGCCTTTATCAACTCAACTCACTGCTACAGTTAAAGAGTTTATCTACTCAATTTACTGCTACAGTTAAAGCCTTTATCAACTCAACTCACTGCTACAGTTAAAACCTTTATCAACTCAACTCACTGCTACAGTTAAAACCTTTATTAACTCAACTCACTGCTACAGTTAAAGCCTTTATCAACTCAACTCACTGCTTCAGTTAAAGCCTCTATCAATTCAACTCACTTCTACAGTTAAAGCCTCTATCAATTCAACTCACTGTTACAGTTAAAGCCTTTATCTACTCAATTTACTGCTACAGTTAAAGCCTTTATCAACTCAACTCACTGCTACAGTTAAAGCCTTTATCTACTCAGCTCACTGCTTCAGTTAAAGTCTCTATCAATTCAACTCACTTCTACAGTTAAAGCCTCTATCAATTCAACTCACTGTTACAGTTAAAGCCTTTATCTACTCAATTTACTGCTACAGTTAAAGCCTTTATCAACTCAACTCACTGCTACAGTTAAAACCTTTATCAACTCAATTTACTACTACAGTTAAAGCCTTTATCAACTCAACTTACTGCTACAGTTAAAGCCTTTATCTACTCAATTTACTGCTACAGTTAAAACCTTTATTAACTCACCTCACTGCTACAGTTAAAGCCTTTATCAACTCACCTCACTGCTACAGTTAAAGCCTTTATCAACTCAACCTACTGCTACAGTTAAAGCCTTTATCAACTCAATTTACTGCTACAGTTAAAACCTTTATTAACTCAACTCACTGCTACAGTTAAAGCCTCTATCAATTCAACTTACTGCTACAGTTAAAGCCTTTATCAACTCAACTTACTGCTACAGTTATGCCTTTATCAACTCAACTTACTGCTACAGTTAAAACCTTTATCAACTCAACTTACTGCTACATTAAAGCCTTTATCAACTCAACTTACTGCTGCAGAGAAAATGTTTATCAACTCAACCTACTGCTACAGTTAAAGCCTATATCAACTCACTCTACTGCTACATTAAAGCCTTTATCAACTCAACCTACTGCCACAGTTAAAGTCTTTATTAACTAAATTACAGTTACAGATAGAATGTTTATCTGTTATAATTTCCTAGTTTAGAACGGTAATATAACAACTTTTCAAAGAGGGATATAGTATTTTGTGTATATCTTCTCTATAGCTTGTTTTCAAGTTTTTTTTTTTTTTTTTTCGAGATCTCTTCTTTGTGGCCTCAAAAAAAGTAAAACCAGAGTGTTTTTCTGAAACACTTAATGCCATAAGTGGCAAACCTTCTAAATATTTTGCTACAGAGAAACTTTGACACTGATGAGCAACTGTTTAACAGAAACAGAAAGAAAAAACGCGTTGTTTATCGTCTGGCGTTGAACTTCCATTGCAATCTTTGATTGTTTAGGTAATGCTGACAACTGATAAATTGCAGTGGTTGTCTTTTGTGTCTTGTTTCTCTCTTTCTGTCGAATCTGTTGCCTGCTAAAGAAATAAGCAGAATGGCAACTAATTAACGGCATCATCTTCATGTGTACTGCATAGAAGCGTAGGCGCTCAAGTCTCTGCATAGATCCAGGTTTGGTGTATTTGTATTCGATTCCACTGACGATATTTCACCATACCATTGTTTCTATCGGTGAATAATTACCCCTCTTGGTTTGCTTCTTCTACCATTGATCTCGCCAGTTATCACGATATTGCCCGATGCCACTTTTCTAGTCACATTGTTCTTATTCTTCCTGTTCACTGGCTGTAAACACCGGTTGAAAGTTCTGTTTATTCGGCCGTCTCTAGACTTTAGTCTGGTTCCAGAACCTAAGTGTGCGTGCACAACCGTTTAACGTGTGTGCCTTTTTGCAGACAGACTGCAAGTTTAATGTCTCTCAGGCAGATGCACTCTGACTTTGGAAGAAACCTCTTATTTGTCGACTTTTACAACATGTTGTTTAGGGAGGCAGTGGGTCTATTCTCCCTTCTCCCCCCTCTCCCCCTCCTCAAATGGGGCCTCGGAACCCACCCAGAGAATTCTCGTCACTGAACACTGCCTCTTTCTTATAGTTGTGAATAGTTTTCTAGTTTCATTTCCAGGTTATGCTGTGCTACATATAGGATGGGCCAAAAAAGACTAGGAGACCTATGAAGTTTGAGGTCAGTGCCGACTAAAAGCATGGTCACGTTGGATACTGGCCCCCGCCAGCTTAAGGTCAGTGCTGTCTAAAAGCATGGTCACGCTGGACACTTGCCCCGCCAGCTTGAGGTCAGTGCCGACTAAAAGCATGGTCACGCTGGACACTTGCCCCGCCAGCTTGAGGTCAGTGCCGACTAAAAGCATGGCCACGCTGGACACTTGCCCGCACCAGCTTGAGGTCAGTGCCGACTAAAAGCATGGTCACGCTGGACACTTGCCCCGCCAGCTTGAGGTCAGTGCCGACTAAAAGCATGGCCACGCTGGACACTTGCCCGCACCAGCTTGAGGTCAGTGCCGACTAAAAGCATGGTCACGCTGGGTACTTGCCCCCAAGAGTTTAGGGCCCCATGTTAATCTGTGCAAATCTGGTGAAATGCCAAGAAAAGAAAATTCATTCCTGCGAGTGGTTCTTGTAAGGACCCCAGCCCACTGGTGTGTCCGTGGACCCATTATTTTGTTATCACAAAAAGGACAAATAGAAATGACAAGCGAACGTGTCAGCTAGAGAGACTTCCTCAGCACACAAATATATCTACATAACCACGAGTGCGCACACAAATAAACAAAATCACTTAACTGACGTATATTTAATAAAAATATAGGAACTTCTCACGAAACTAACGGCGTGGCTAGAGTTCCTTTCCCTTCCTTTTGTGCCGCGACCGGTCGTACGGTCTGTCTTATGTTGTAGGGGTGTTATGAGATGGCTTCGTTCAGCTTTTGCTCGCCGTATATGTTTGTGGGAAGTTGTGTGGTCGCGAGTCTCTTTGAGGTCCCGCAGGCGCCTGTGTATAAGTAAGAGTAATAATCACGCAGTGTGCGGTGACAACACGAGAAAAGCTATAACGGTTAAAGCGTTGAAAATAGGGATAACATGACACTCCCACAATATACAACCGGTCGGGCGACCCGCCAAGGATGAATGGGAGGGAAAGGAACTTTCACCATGAGGGCAGGTTCCTGGTAAGTTTTGGAATATATAAATACATAAGCATAGAGCTGTTATTGCTGTTCTGTTTGAACACCTCTCCCATCCTTACCTTATTCCACGACACTTCATTCCAATGAGCACTCAATGGGTTTTCTGGTCAAAATCCCGTCTGCCATCTTTATTTAACTGGATATTTTCTGTGACCAATTTTAGGCTTGGTCGACATGGAAGCCAAGGTCAAATGAAGTGAAGTGTCGTGAAGAAGATTTCGAAGTGCTGTCATGACTTGTGTCCTACTGTCTAGGCTGTAAAGTCTCCAAGAAGAAAGGTATAAGTAGTTTCGTGTCTGTTGCTAATTGCCCAGCTTGTGTTAATGTCGTAATGTAGTTTCTCTTCAACACCTCCAGACAAAATTCTTGGTCAGCCTCTTGACCTGTAGCCTGTTCTCGACGTTGGATGTGGTTTAAATCACACAAACCGCCTCAACTTTCCACGTCGTTTCCTCGTTCACATTTTTGACTTGATTGACCTGTCAATATTTACACAAAAAATGTGCTTGTGAATTCCAGCTAAAGACCAAACACCCGCAATGACGTTGTGTAGCCACTGAACTTCCGCGGCTGTCTGTTGCGTAAATACACACCAAACCTGTTTAGTAAATACAAAAGCACATAAGTAAATATACAACCTGGTTGCGTAAATACAACTTACTGTTACATGGTTGAATAAGCGCTGATACTGAGATAAACACGCGACCGAGACGCCCATTGGCTGGCCGGTAGACGACTTCGTATTTGGGTCTGTCTCTCATCGCATCAAAACTGCAAGAGTCCTTTTCAGGGATACTTGGTGGCAAGCAATGTCGAGGATTGCTATATGGCGCAAATAAACCTAGTCACAATTATAACTTAAAGCTCCTTCCCCCTCCTCTTTCGGGATACTGGTTGAACTTGACGATTTATTATTATTTTGTTTCCATTTAACAAACACGCAAAAAAGGAAGAAGAGCTAAACACCATTTAACATTTGATTAATTTAGGTGAACGTCGGCTCATTACGAGAATTAAACACCATCTAATTACATAAATGGAACACCATTCGAAAACAGGAATTAAACACCATCTGGTTATATGAATTAAACACCATTTTAGGACATGAATGAATTTACCTGGTTATGTAAATATAGCTCACTAATGTCTGTTTGCGTAAATCAACATGTATTAAGATCAGAAGTTTGTTTTTAGTAAAATAAAGGTTGCGATGCTCACCCAATAGTGTCTAAAATAGTGCCGGTACTCACGGCAAAGGACCTTTTAAAGTAGCAATTGGTTTTTAAAAAAAAATAATACATACAGTAGGTGTCGGTACCTATTTACGTAGTCTACCGCCAGACAAAAAGCTGTTATAAAGATATTCCAGATCAGTCAAGTAAATACAAAACTACAAACAAAACACCACATGGTTACATAAATGCACAAACCACAAAGTCAACACCATCTGGTTACATAAACACAGCTGAATGTTACCTGTAACAATCCAACTGGCACCCCGCTGCTCCACGTTCATTCCGTTACATTCCTATTAAAAATAGGCAAGACTCCGGTTTTATAAAAAACATGGCTCCTGTTGTTCTATCTTTCCCAAAACAATTCCAAAAATGCCTCTCAGACAGACATGGCTCCTGTTGTTCTATCTTTCCCAAAACAATTCCAAAAATGCCTCTCAGACAGAATGCAAGTTGACAAAACAATTTAGTTACCGGAAGATGATAAGTACAAATGTACTCAATTTTAAAACTGCTTAGCGCCCCCTTGAAACTTCCTCACGCACCCCACTGTCCCCCATCAAGGTAGAATGTGGGGGGGGGGGCGCCATTTAGGTTGCAGACCACTGATGTAACTGAGAACAATAAACCACCTGTTGGTAGCGGGTATTAAACAAAGATAAGCATACAGAAACAGGTGACAAAGCAAGAAGATATACCAGTCAACTTCTCCTTGGTACGTTTGGAGTGGAGACCTATTGAGATGGCGGCTAAATGGGAGGACGGAACAAGAATAGGTCGGACCGATGTGTTGGCAGGTCGATACGGAGAACAAGCACGAAGTAACAAAATCTCGTTACATCATTTACACCTCTCGATTTTCTGCATAATTTAAATCTTCTCATTGTCCCTGAGATATTGCGCCATGATGACATTCGTTCAAATCATGTTTGTAGCTCAGAGACTGCGTCAGCTCTGTTCTTGCCGGTCACTTTACCAGGATGTCGTAAAGATATGACAGGGTTCTTGCTCTTGTTTTCCCCCACCCCTCCTTTAGCAAGTCTCTTTTTAGTTATAGTTTCTTCAAAGCCTCTTATAATTGAATAACTAGCGGAAAACATGAAAATCCTAGTACAGCATCTCAAAGACAGCAAGTATTCCATCGTAAACGATAACTACCAAAGAGATAACCACATTGTGAAGAACTAAAGCCGATGGCAGAACTCTGTAACTGGGGGTAGAGAGGTACAAGGCTATGGAATAACCAGGCATATGGTTTGATAAACGTATATCTTTTAAAGAGCACGTCATCATTATGTACCAGATCTTTTGCAGAACGTCGCTCTCATCACGGTATGCCCGAAAAGAAACTCGTCTCTTGCTTCATGTACTTTCATATTCAAGGAGTCACGTACATCCTGTGCCCATCTTCGTGTGGGTCGGCCTCTGCCTGTCTTTTCCGGCACCATGGCTTCTGCTATTATTTTTTTTTTTTTTTTTCTAATCTACCAGGGCACTTGATATGACCAACATATTTCAGCTTCCGAGACAAGATGCTGTTTTTTAGCTAATCTTCTTTGATTTTCAGATCTTTTAAAATATCAGTATTTCTTCTCATCTTAGTCCATGGTATTCTTATAATATTTATATAGCATTTCAGCTCAAATGCCCCTATTATCTTTCTTAAGGAATGGGAGAGTATGCAGATAACCTTATCAGCGAGGCCAGAAAGGTCTATCAGAAATAAATGCTACGCCTGCTAAGAACTTTGAGCTACGGTTACTTGTGATACTCTACCAGAGGTTGGTCCTCTCCAAAGCTGAGTATGCACTAGCCATCATGATCTATAGCGACTTATAGGTAAAACATCAAGAAGAGGCAATGCCTGTTATTCAGGGGTGCACCAAGTACACTTCCTGAGCATCTATAGGAAAACTCTTGGACTCCCCACAATGAACAACGAATCAAACGTTCCAAGGCCGCCACTTTCCTCAAAGTGAAATTCATCATCAAGTGATCAAAAAAAAGACTCAAAATAGGCAAATTTAGGATGAGCTGTTCATATGATGCCATCTGACAGAATTTCTGCTTTTCAATAATTACCCAAAGTAATAAATTGATGCTTTTGTCTACTCAAATCTCAGCTGATGCTTGAAATTATTATTATTATTATTATTTCTATTTTGTTGTATTTTTAAAAATATTTAAAACTCTTCTTCTTCTTCTTCTTCTTCTTCTTCTTCTACTACTACTACTACTACTACTACTACTACTACTACTACTACTACTACTACTACTACTACTACTACTACTACTACTACTACTACTACTACTACTACTACTACTACTACTACTACTTATTATTATTATTATTATTATTATTATTATTATTATTATTATTATTATTATTATCATCATCATTATTATTATTTTTATTATTTTAGTATGGTCACGAAGTTTGATTTTTGAACTAATGACGTCTGAATCTTTTCTGTCGTATCGTACGACACTCGATGGGCGGATAGTGGAACATAACAGACATGCACCATAGGACTTCATTGTGAGGGGTTTGAACCACGAAATACCATATAGTAAGACTTTTCGATCGACGGATGTTTGAAAACAAACTTGTGATTTAATAGGGCATTCAGTCAGTGTGCTTCACACACGTTCCAAATGAATTGTTCGATTAGCACTATCGCCCATTCATTGAGGGCGGTCTGATGAGAGCGAGAGGATTTCTTCACGTCTCTGGGAGCCACAAATTCCGAGATCCCCTGCCGTTGAGCCATTATCCGTGCATACGACGAGGACGTGTAGCTGGAGTCTCACCCGTGGATCAGTAAAATGTGCATAGAGCCTACTGGCGCTGGAGGGAAGTATAGAGTGTCTCCTTATACACAGCAAAAGGCTTTAGTCTCTCTCACATCTGGGACCAATATCAACTCACAGCCGATCTATTATCTCATTTCATACGGGAGTTTCGAGGTTACTCATCCTCCTGTCCGAAATTAACTCTTATTAACCCTTTATCAGCCCAAACAATTTAGGTGGGCCGCAATGGATCCTAAACACCTCATGCATATACTCTCTCTCTTTCTCTTTCTCTCTCTCTCTCTCTCTCTCTCTCTTTCTCTCTCTCTCTCTCTCTCTCTCTCTCTCTCTCTCTCTCCTAAATCGTTGCTCATCAATCTCTTGATGTTATCCCCCTCCTCATTTTTTGTCTAAGGTAGTGCTGTTTGCCTTTTTTCCCTCCTGTATAGTTGTAATAAGAGTGTTGAGTCTTTTACAGTGGCCAAAATATTTCACTTGCTCCTTTTTTTTAGCTACTCAGCTTCCTTTTTATTTCTAGTCGCTTAAAAATCTCATAGCGAATGAAAACATGTAAATTATCAAGAGTGATCAAAACGGGTTACCGTAGTAGGCTCTTTGGCACTGAGTACTTCATATTTGTCTGGTTGCCAAACGCGGCTAAAGTAGATCGTTTTCGTTTCTGGCGAGGGTATGACCCTGCCCTAAAGAAAAACAGACATTCTTGCTGATGCGGTTGTCATACAATGCCCATATGTGTATCTGGACTACATCATCCGTATCATTATTATCATCTTTCGTACTTTCGTCGCCGACAGCCCACTTTTCCCCTGTCAATAATCCATCGGTTAAATCAACATTACACTGACTGATACGTTTTTACTGTCCGCGGTAAGCAGGCCTTCAAGGCAATGAGAGATTTCAGTGGCTTCGCAAATGACATCGGTTGGACCATTCATACTGGACAAGCAGAAATTGTGACGATCCTACATAAACGAAAACTGACGGAAGATACGAGTATGAAACAAACATGTGTATAAAGTGTGAACCTAGAATTAAGTGTGGATCTGGCAAGAAAGGACTCTTTCAAGGAACAGCAGGGCAAGGACTTTTTTAAGGAACAGCAGGACGTGTGTGACAAAATAACAACAGGAAAAGATATAAAACCGAATGAAACGAATATTAGAAAGCTTCACAATATAACAAATACAAACAGAACGCGAACGTTGCGGCTATGGAGCCTTTACGAGCACATACAAATCAAACAATACTACACAAAGACACAAAATCACTTAGCTGGTATCTCAAAGCAGCCGGGTCGATGGTTTCTCAGCAGACTGCCTACATATGTCGGCTGGGGGAATAAATACCCCCTGTGGTGTACCAGGGGCCATAACTAGGGGGTTAGAGATAAAACTGCGAGGGCAGTTCAGTCCCTAGGTATTTACATGAAAATGTGTTGGCAATTCAGTCCAGAGGGTGTTAAAGTCCCCAAATTGTAAATAAAGCCATTATCAAGAGACTTGCGGACTAGATTTAATGGCTTCACCTCTATGTCGAGGACACCTTGGTGATCCTGGGAATAAAAGTGTAACAGTACCGGTTTCAGGGCACCATTTTGCACATCCAAAAGATGTTTATGAACCTGTCAGCCAGCCAGAACCAGTACGCCTTATCAAGACCGGTCTTCGTTCTACCGCAGGGTTTTCTAAAGTTGGCGATACCACCCCATGAAGGTGCTTAAAGAATCCAGGGGGCTGTAGCAGCTAAGCGTTGGTGCAATTGTGGATGGGAAAGCATTTGAATGTCCCAGGGTGCAACCGAGGGTTGGGCACTGAATGAAAATAATAATGCGGTTGAAGTATAGCAAAAGAAGAGAAGGATGTTCTGAAGAAGGTCTTGTAATTGTTTTATCTGTTTTGACAAACTGAGAAAAGGGGGTTGGGGGGGGGGGGGGCGTTGTTGCCTGCATTTACAATGTTATAGGGCTGTGTAGGGCGTCTGTGGGTTAGGCGTTGCAAACGCGCTTCGTAATGCCGGGTACCGCTTTCGATCCCTTCAGGGGACGATATGTCTTGCTTTGGTTTCGCCAGTGGTAACGAGAGGTGACCGTGCAGGAGGCAAAAGAAGACTATTGAATTTGCCTAGAAAAACCACTACAGCCAACAAATGTTGGGCTTGGTTCTGCAACGTCATGCAAAGGATATGAACTAACATTTTTAGGGCGGTAAGCTGGGGACGGGTGGCGAGAGTTTGAGCCTGAAGGTTTAGGGCCATACGTCGGGCCGCATTTAGACTTGATTAGGCATAATCAATATAGAGTCTCAGGGTCCCTACTTTTTAAAATTACACCGGCTAATCTCAGAAAAATTTAAATTATTCACACCCGTAAGATTTGAAATTCATTCAATGACGATATTTGAAATGCTTAGCAGGAATAGTGATGAGAAGTAAATGCAGCCAGTGTAATATTCACCACATCACCAATCAAGTATCAATACTATCACTACCACCACCATAACAACTTAAAAACTAAAACTACTGTCTGTTTTACCAGACAGGGGGTCGTGAGCCTGAGGATGTAGGGCTACATGGCTAGTGCTGTCGCCACAAACAGTTCA
>CAJHNH020004665.1:15000-34248 GCA_905116865.2 Candidula unifasciata | reverse complement strand
AAAAAAAAATGGCACAAAACCCGGGAAAATGTAGGGATTTTTTCCACAAGTTTAATTGCCCCCAAGATTGTTTATTGACTCGACTTTTTGGGCGCATATGTTATTATATTGGGAAACTTCATCTTCCTTATTTCTTACAAAAATTCCAAGACTAAAAGTGAGAAAGAAAAAAAATTTTTTTGTGACCCTAATTTTCTGTAAAACAAAAACTTATGAATTGAAACTTTTCAATTTTTAAAAAAAAAACAACTTTAACTTTTATTCTAAAAATTTTCACTGGGGGTATAACAAGCAAATAAAGGTTGATTGGATTTTTGAAATTTTTTTAAGGTAAAAAAACGCTCTTCTTTTTCCAAGAAAATCGATGTAACTTTTTGTTTTGTCATTTACCAACTTTAAATGTTGCATTTTTGAAATAAGCCGGTTTTTGTCCCATATTTCACTTTGTAAAAAAACCCAAATTTTGCGGCTTTTTTTTAATAGTTCCTTTGTCTTTTTACACACCCTACAAAAAACTTTTCTACGCGTTAACATAATTCAAACAGTTACATAAATAATTTCTTTAAAAAAAACTACGTAAAAATTTAAAAAATTAAATTTTTTTTCCCCCCCTTTTTTTTTTTGGGCCTTTTTTTTTTTAAACATATTTAGATTATAAGGCACAGAAACATTACTTTTGGAATTTTTTTTTAAATTTTGAGTAGTGTTGGGCGGTGAGTAGCGCTTACCATTTTCTCGGTCTATGTTCGGTTTAAGGTGGATAAAGGGGAGGGGGAAAAAAAGGGGGGGGGGGGGGGGGGGGGGGGGCTAAAAAGGTTTCCCTGAAGAAGAAGGGGAAAAAAATGAAATAAAAATTTTTAGTTTTCGATCAATTTCTGGCACACGAGGCTATTATACCTAAACTTGCTGGTGCGCAAAGAAGGAGACATTTAGACCAACAGCTGTATACAAAATAGTGGTTGAAGTGTGCCGTAAGACTCGACGAGGCTGACAAAGAAGACGTTAAAGAGGTCGTATTCAGGTATCTCTACAAACAGTCACCGATTAGAAAGAGAGGGCCAATCCTAGAGATAAATGAAGGCGCTTCGTATTGGCGTCAGTAAACCTCAAGGGCTCGACATGCTGAGGATAAATACTATACGGATAATTGTGGAAAATAAAGAAGTTTGGCACATCGTCTCACCTGACAATTAATTCATTAAGTATAGTCCTTGCACAGTGAATTCAATACATTTTCAGCGCAGCAAAACGCCGTGTACTTCTTTTTGCTGACTTAAATGATCAATTAAGATACCACCCTTGAAAACCAAAATATGGATCTATGAATGTTTCGGGACTAAAATTAGGTCACAGAAGTGGGATGGAATTTTTCGTTATTTGAAGCCCTACTCTGGCTCTTGCCAGGGGCCGCAATATAGCCCGTCGATAAATATGGTCTAATGGCTGAACGCGATTTCTGGAACATCTTCACGGGTGATCCTCATCCACATTTTGGCACCTTGTGTCTTTGGGAGTTTATCGCTTGTTTGATGTCCTGGTGGGGTAAAAGAAGATAGAGAAAGAAAGATAGTCACAGAAATTGTTTGGGACACAGAAGTTTCGAGTGTAGAAGTGCATATCAGTTGTCACGCTAAACAAAAAAAGGTATGACACCGTTGAGTGGTGGTTAAATGCTTGCCTGCTGGCTTGAGGGTCTCGGGTTCTAATTGCCATTAAAATATAGCTTTGACCCCCAGGTCAACCCAGCCTAAACATGCTCTGGGAAGTAAAGCTGAAATATTGATCAGATCACACATCGGATGTCGACTGGAGTATATAAGCATGGATTTAGCACTATAAATGTATGTGGCGTGAAGAGTCCTTACTTTAGTTTATTAGTATCCCCACTGGAGCATGCTGGTCAGGGGAAAAAATTGAGAATACGGGTCTGTTAATCGCCAGAACTCATAACTGTGAGACATGGGCACAATTTGTGACTAATGAGACCTTGCACCTTGCGTAGTTTGTATCTTTGATAGTTTCGACGGTTCGTAGTGACACTCGCGTGTCATATCGGAGATTTTGGGTTCAAAACGTAGTGTTTGTGAAAAATAAAATTGAATATAGAGTTGGGTAAAACAATAGTTTAAGGACATATCTGGTAAATGCAAGTTGTTAATTGTGACAATATTTACATAAAGATAGGCCAGTAACACATTTTGTAGTTACATCTACATAACAAACTAAAGGCCCGGATGAATATCGTCATTCGCGAACCCTGGCTAAATGAGCAAACAGTGATGACCGAAGAAGTAAGTTTTAATTTCAAATGTTAAATCCTTAATAAATGTATACGACACGCCAAGGGCCAAAATTGTTTGATTACTTTTTCTCAGTTTATTTAGCTTTCCCTTATTAATAAATATAGAGATCTAATTGTTGTGATCTGACATTACGCACAAAGTAAAGTTGCGTATTCCTCACAGGACTTCGCAAATAAGTCCACGACATTTGTAGGCTGTTGTGGTTATAAATATTCAATGTTTAGGAGCAATTCATTTTTCTAGCATTTGATTTTATGAATGAATCATGAGGTTAGTACGAAGTCCATGTCTTTGGGATGCCCTACCAGAACCCACAGATTGCCTTTCTGGTGTTGTCAGGTGTGTTCATAGTCTACCCAAAGGAATACCAAAGGTAGAAATGGCATAACCGATGTAAGCGTCAACGAGTATCCTTCATTTAAAACTGCATATGCTGCACATACATATTCCAACTGGTGATAGACATCTTATGAGAGACAAGCCAGAGAGAGAGAGAGAGAGAGAGAGAGAGAGAGAGAGAGAGAGAGAGAGAGAGAGAGAGAGAGAGAGAGAGAGAGAGAGAGAGAGCATTGTTCACACATTACTACTGTGTCTTTCCAAAGTCTGGGTGCTCTATGCATGTATTAGAAAAACTTTCCACTAACTTTTAGCATCGAATCAATTACAGCGCTCAAGACCGTGAAATCCCTGCTAAAATTCCTATGAACTCTACAGTTGAACGACTGTTTCAGCGACAAGGCTGACTTGGTCAAGTTCTCTTCTCTAGATCATTTTACATCTGGCATAAACGTGACAATGTCATTGAAATAATAGATAGGGCATATACACAGGTCTACAATAATATGACGATAACAGTTATGTATAAGACACACTTTCATTGTTTCAATATGAAGAAGATAAATATTAGTTGCATCTTCTGTTCAGGACTACGCAAACGACCACAGCCTTAACCGACTGTAGGCTGGTTGCAAAAGAAAGTCTACATTTATTAGTTTGTTTTAAAAGATGTGAGTCATAGATTTTCCTAAATCATTGAAGACATTAATGGGAGCTTTTGAACTGAAATGTTACAGAAAAAAGAAATATTCGATACCATAGACCAAGGAAAAAAAAAAAAAAAAAGAAATTGATACATGATCTGAACAACAAGGAAAGCTGGTTCGTAATAATAATCCAGTTTCGGAAGCCGAAGTATGTTGGTCATGTTAAACGTCATGCTGGCCTGAAAGCATCGGTTATAGAGGCTGCAGTTTCCGGAAAACAAGGCAGAGGACGACCACTGCAGTGTTGATACAAGACATTGAAAATGCATTGAAAGCATGTTGGGCTGGATAATTGGCTCAGGATAGAGAGAAAGAGAGAGACAGAGAAAGAGAGAGAGAGAGAGAGAGAGAGAGAGAGATGAGAGAGAGAGAGAGAGAGAGAGAGACTTCCAGGCGTGCCGTGACGAGAGTTACATTTTGTAAAGATCCTGCCTAATAATAATCATTTGCCGTAGCTTTCTCGACAACGTGACACCGTCATGAAGAAGATTTCTACACGTTTTGTTACCAAATCGCCTGCAGCTGGCTTACAGACATGTTGAGTATGGTTGAGTCAAGAAAAGACAGAACAGTACGTTGGAACATTCCTATGCGTCTCCATCCTCATTGTTTGCAGCCCACTAAAAGTTCCAATTCCCCAAAACCCTGTGTTAAATTCAGTCACAAAACGTTTTGCCAGGGAAGCCGACTTTTAAAAATGCCCGTCGATGTAAAACCAAAATAACTGAAGAATAAAACATGAAACTAAAGTTGCTGCTGTTTTGATTTGCTTGTGTGTTTTCATGACGATAATCTCTATGCTGATGACCTGTTTGCAAAGTTATTCCAGGTTATGCTGTTAAAAGTCTCCGATGGCGACTTATTATTAAATTAATACAGTGATACGAAACGCAGAAGAGGGTCGTTAATCAACAGGTAACCAAAAAAGTAGTGGCACCTCACATTTGGACCCGTAATTCACTGAAACCTCAATAATTTGTAACTACCAACAACGGACATAGGATTACATCGTGTTCAAAGGCTTGTTGTTTTTAGCCGTGTCAGAAAACCCCATGGCCTGATGGGTGTGTGTGTGTATATATATATACATAACCGCCTCTAAAATATTCGATACTACATTTTCCCTTAAAATAGAAAATGTTTGGGAGTCCTCAAATTGTACTGATGTATCGTATTCTATTTTGGAGACTGAATAATTTCCAATCTGGACCAAAATAGCACAGTTTAGTCATTTATACGTTACATTCTTGGCTTTTGTTGACTATAAACGTTTCATAATGCAAGACATTTTTCTTTCACGTAATACTGCAGAACTTGAATAACCTTGTCAATAAACTAGTGGAGAGGAACTCGTAAAATAAAAGGTATACCACATACTCAACAAAGAAATATATGCTCCGGTGTATCTGCTCAATAACAGCCTAATTCATTTGTTGGGAGTTAGTTTCTGGCAATGTTTTTCAAAGGCTGTGAAGAAATTCACGATTATGTAAGACCTTCAGAACTTTAACAACAAAACTTGGGAAACGTCGGTCAGTGCAAGATTTAGTTATCATCCGTAGACTTTTTTGCAACATAAATCGTGAAAATATGCAAGCATTTTAGACCTGTAAAATGTCAAAATATGACCATATGGTTTCACACTTAAATTGCGAATATTTCAGCAAGAAATGATTTAATTTTTGTGTTGATGATGAAATCTGGCTGCTGTTTATTCACATATAAAAGTTTTGATTGCACAATAGACCGCCTGATTTATTATTCTGTTAGTTAATTTGAAGCATAATTTATTTCACTGATTAATTTTTTTAAGCAAACATTGACATTTTTGTGATTTGCACTTCCACAAGAACGAAACAGGTTTGGCGCAAGCAGACTACAGTGAAGACGTATCCTCGACAAACCAGTTAACTATTGCAAAACACTAACGGAGTAATTCTAACTGTTGTACTTAATGATTTCGTAATTACTTCTTTTGTAGACTGAAAGTAAGGCGCCCCTCCTTTTTCTTTCTTATGGGCCCTAACGCGCCCCCTCCTTTTTCTGCCTCATGGGCCCTAACGCGCTCCCCCTCCTTTTTCTGCCTCATGGGCCCTAACGCGCCCCCCCCCCCCACCCTTTCCAAAAAAAAAATATTTAGATAACGAAACGCATTGTCAAAAACAGTATCTGTCATTCTCTGAATTACAGTAAACACTTTACAAACACTGTGGAAGTTTACAAACGTAAATAATCTCCATTTGCCATCTAACTTAGAGAATGTGCTTTCAACAAACGGTACATTAACTGCGGCCTATGTAACAAACTACTATTACGAGTATTTTACAACTACAAAGATTTGGATCATCTACACCAATGCTGTCTGCTTGCGACAATAATATCCTTCGTGTCGTGACGTGACAAACATCTTCCATTTCGTAATTGTGCAAACACATAATTACCCACCATGGCCAACACTGAACTTGTATGTAGCATGTCTGAATATTAGAAGCAACAAGAGTTCTAAGCTTCTTAGTCCTACAGTTTGGGTCAAATGCGTTTATTTTTTAACTTTCAAAAAGAAGACATTAAAAAAAAAATTACAATTAGAGCAGTGTCAGAGAGTGTACAACTGGATTTACCATTCATGCGAAATACGCCCAGTTCGTTTTCTTAGCGTTCATAGGCTGTACACTCCGGTCGAAAGTTTTGGTTATCAGTCCACTATAGAACTTCGGTCTTGTTCCAGCATATTCGTTTGACAGATTTGGCTCAAGTATAAACAACTGTTAGTTTCCCACCCCTCAGGTAGAGGTTGGTTTCTCGCCTCTGAGATAGTTGCACTCCGACTTGAAAAGAAACACCACGATTTAGTTGCCTTTTATGACTGCTTGTTAGGGGCATTATGTCCATTCTGTTTATCATTAAGTAGGGCACCGAACGCTCGTGAGGAAAGACACAAGTGTAATGCAAATAGAACTCGGCAAATATGAATGTCTTACCAGTGAATGAATTGACCACCTTCATCAAATGTTTACAGTTCAAACTGTTGTCTTTCCTATCAGGAATTTGTGATTTCTGATTCAACGGCTTTGCATAGTGCTTAATTACTGCCCACTTTGCATATTTATAGAGCTGTGCTGGTAAGACTGTAGCCCTGTTAACGCTTGGCTTTGTAATCAAGGAGACAACATTTCGATGTCAGACTTTGGTATATTCTCTTGAAGGTTCTGCCGACCGTTGAAATACTAGCGGTAATCTCTATGTTGATGGACATCTGTGAAGTACGGTACTGCCATGGTATGAGAATCGATCGACTACATTTAGCTTTTGATAATTAATTCTGATGCTGAGTTCACAATATTTTGTGAGTCTATGTATGTGTGTATGTGTGTTGTCATATGATTCTGGTGTCACGTGTCTTTATTAGGGTTTCCCCTAATGAACAAAAAATACACTCTGCAGTTGTTTATGTGTTGAGATGCTGGCTCTCAATGGTCTAGGCGGTATCCCGCAGATCCATTTAACATTTAACCTACTTCAGGGGTGGGCGACTGAAATTATGGCACTACTAAATCAATGATTATTCCTAGGCGCAACTTGGTCTGACTTCCTCACTACTTATAAGTCCCCAGACTAGATAGTAATCCTATACTAGTCAAAACTAGCACAGTACATAATATAATATAACAATACCACACTTATTCCAGCAAACTTAAAGAGCTGTGAAAGATTTAACACTAACCATTGAAAGTAAAATATCAGTACATGATGTAATCAGTACGACACAGGTAAAGCTATAAAGGAATGAAGTCATCAAGACAAAGTAACCACTCTATGGATCGAAGAAATTCCTATTCCACACACTCCTGGTTTGCCAGTGCAACAGCAATTATCATCACGGCAAAACTGATAAACTATGGACCCAGGTCTGACTGACTGACTTTCTACCCCACCAGGACATCACACAAGCGATAAACACCCGATGACACAAAGTGCCACCATGCGGATGAGGATCGCCGTGGAGAGGTCCCAGAAACCGCGTTCAGACAATTGGCCATATTTATGGCCTGCCTATATTGCGGCCCCTGGCAAAAGCCAGGGTGGGGCTTCAAATAACAAAAAATTTCGTCCTGAAAAAGACGAAACTGTATATACTGGAAGTGATATGGACCCAGGTGACTGGCACTCAGTTTTATAGGTGTCTGCAATCTCTGATCACCACCATTATCTGTCCAGGAGGTCCTGCTCATCCTTTCCAAGGTGAGGATGAGTAAGCTCTGCAGATCCAGAATTACTTGCTAAAGTTCATATAGTTCTGGTGCTGACAGCACTTAACAATAATCACAAGGGAGAAGGTTCCATTTTACCAGTTATAGTTCTCTATAGTTCTTCTAACCTCTAGGTAGTGGCAGTTCTTTGCAGCATATACAAAGTTCTTGGGTTGGGGACACTAGCTGATGGTGATTCTCAAGTAACCACTGACAGATGATCAGTCTCATGAAGACTCAGTTACTGTAGCATAGGCATGAGTGAGGTGCTCACAGAGGATTCCTCTCAATACCTGCTGTATACTTGTCCCACTTCATGGATTTGTGGATAATGATTGTTGACTTGGCCTCCAGAGAGGTTAGTACCATCCTATGACAAAGAGAGAAAAAAAAAGTTAGCAAAACACCAAACAACGTACCTTGTTCACCACACCACCACATTCACTCAATTTATAAGTTCAGATGTCTCTGCTAGGCTTTTATAGAACTGTCAGGTCCATATCATAATTCCAGGATCACTAGCAGTGAGGTTATAAAGAAACCATGTTCTGTCTAAAACTACACCCTAGTGACAACGATAGTTTGCATTTGCCAGCCAACAGAGGGATAACACCATTTCCTTTCCATAATAGGGTACTTATACTCACACAAGTATACCACGAATACAATGATATTTATGTATGGAAGTCGTAACAGCATCAGAAACACGACACAACATTCTCACAGTCTCAGAACTGACTGACTGACTGACTTTCTACCCCACCAGGACATCACACAAGCGATAAACACTCGATGACACAAAGTGCCACCTTGTGGGTGAGGATCACCGTAGAGAGGTCCAAGAAACCGCGTTCAGCCTTTAGGCCATATTTATAGTCAGGCTATATTGCGGCCCTTGGCAAGAGCCAGAGTAGGGCTTCAAAAAACGAAAAATTTCATCCGAAAAAGGACGAGAAGTACTGACCACTCAGCCTCAGAAGCCATTGCTTCGTTTACATACGGTCTGGGGCGGACGTGACGTCATACAGGCTAAACTTTTCAAGCTGCGAAAGCCACTCTACGCCCAGGACGCCAGTTTATATGTTCCTGCTCTCAAGCCCTCAGAAAGCTGCCGTTACTGTCTCCACCTCCGGTGTCACATCTGATGTGACGTTATCCTCGAGGCTGTCTGTTTTCAAACAGTGTCCATTCACCTTTACTGTAAAAGACCAACCACTTTTTTTTTTACCTCCTAGATCTTATGTGTATATAACGATGTCCTTAGGGAGTGAACTTTGATTGATCAGCTCTTGAACCACTGGCTCTGATTAGCTATCCATTCCCGGCACCCTCAGTCAAAGGCATCTATCATGCTGTGTAAGCCTGTTTTGCTGGGCGGCACTGTAACTCATTCCTAAATATTCACTATCTTGTCAATAGCACAAACAGTTGTGATGGTAACATCCAAGAACTACATCTTTTCAGCTGATGTCCCTTGCAGTTCTGCATGGAGTCACGTAGAAGGTGTCCGCTGAGACTTTAAAGAACATTTTCGCCTGTAACACCTTGTATCTTTCACATACGAGTGACAATGTATATTATGTTCTGCATGTACATGATTGACGTGTCCTGTGTACATTCTATAATGGGTCCCATGAATTCATTCTGTACGCGTTTCAGCTTCTCTGTTTGGCTATAACATAAAGTGAGCAGGTCTGAACTATAATCCGTCAATGAATTATTAAGTTACTGGTAGAGTGTGTAGAGCATTTTCTGTTCCATGGCCGCTGATGTCATCACCTTCAAGTCCTTTCCTTCTTTTTAATACTATCTCTTTCTCGTGGTACTTAAACGACATGCCCCTCTCAAAAGAAATGAAACCAAGATATGTCAATGAATTATCTCTTTATAATATTACCATTTATTGTGATGTTCGAAACCTTGTCTCTAACAATTATATTATTTAATGAACACCATAATGCAACTGCCTTGTCTGGGTTGATGATATAATATGTTTCCTCAAACCACTCCCCTTCCGTGTCTACCGCAACCTGTAGTTCTCTAGATATGTCTAGTCTATTTCTTCCCTGTCTATAGACAAAAACGTCGTCAGCAAACACCAACGTCATCCCAATACACACAGCCTCTATTGTCGCTGTCCTGCTTGTGTACATATCGAAAAGCTTAGGGGAAATAGGGATCCCTGTGGGGGGCCAGGTGCGATACTACAGGGTTGAGAGCTCCACAAACCTTGGCGAAAAGCAGTCTGGTGTTCCTACAGGACAGCTGCAATCCAGCAGACGATCCATGGACGTACCTGCATATCTATAATTGTGTACAGTAACACGACATATTTACCCTGTTAAACGCATCTTCTAGTTTCGTGCTTTTTTTTCCCCTTCATATTACTCGTAAAGCCTAAGCCCCTATTGCGACATTTGCCCATGTATCTTTTCTGGTAGGTAATTCCATAAACCTCTAGGTAGGTGTTGATATGTCTCTAGGTCCACCTGTAATTTCTATCTTTCTGAGAATGTTGCCAGATGTATTTTGTAATGTAATTTTTTTATAACCATTTAATTTGGTATGATCTTGATTTGGTTTCGAGAGTGGTAAAAGGTAACTATGCAGCCATTCCATTGAAACGGATACTGATTCATTGCTGAAGGTGGAACTCGACACCATTGCCCTTAGTTTTTCATCTACTAAACTTTTCTTATGACTATATCTTTCCCCATCTGGCCAAGGAGCATCACATCTTGAACTCTATAATCTGGACTTTTGTTGTTGTTGTCTTTTACTGCTCTTACCTCTACTTACGAGCTTCGAACTTCGAGCTGAGAGAGAGAGAGAGAGAGAGTGAGAGAGAGAGAGAGAGAGAGAGAGAGAGAGAGAGAGAGAGAGAGAGAGAGAGAGAGAGAGAGAGAGAGAGAGAGAGAGAGAGAGAGAGAGATAACGATTGAACGACCTGTATTTTCAAAGTTCAGAATTGGGCACGCAGGCTCGTCTAACATTCTGCCCTTCTAGTCTCCCTTCTTTTATACATCATTTTTTTCATACATGAAGCAACAGTAAACATTATCAATCGCATCAACAGATTAAATCCAAGCACTGCAATGAGCACATGTATGACCATTAAAAACTGTAGTATTTGTAGTAAATCTAAAGAAACTGCTCTGTTTATTTAATAATTTTATCTTTTATGTGGGTGGATCATCTGTGCTCATATAATATTCGAACAGTTTCCAACTGTGTGTATAGGGAGTAATTGTATTATTTTATGCATTATGCATGATGGTTCCACTGATGGTTATTTGATAGGGCGGTGAAAGAGAGCGACAGAGAGATAGAGAGAGAGAGAGAGATAGAGGTGATCTAAAGAGATACCATACAATATTGCACCTAAAGGTGAAGGATCCTGTTCATTACGTTTACTGCACCAGAAGGACACCAAACTTGGCGACAATAGTCATACAACTGATAGTTGCTGACGATGATGACAATTATGAGGACGATGACCTGTGTATGCATTCATTATTTTAAAAACACCACTGTCGATGGATACCCTACACGATAGGATGCGTAAACTTCTATTCATTCCGTTCAATATCATGGATGGAATCTAGTCCAGCACAATTGGTTTCTCTTATCAATGTTTGTTTAGGATTTTCTTTGCGCGTCCTTGCTTCCTCGTTACCTTTATTTCCCATTTTAGTGCCTGCCTGGTGATTCTGTGCTCGTTCTTCTCAGGAAGTGACCTGTATAATCTCTTTTTTTTTTTCTCATTTAACCGCAGCTAGCAGTGGTTCCCCAGACATTTCTATTATGTCTTCACGCCTCTTGAATTCATCCCATTTTATGTTCAACATTGTTTTCACCAGGGAACAAGTATCTTTAGTGTTTCTGGAACTTTTACCAGCATATGTTAAAACAGAAGCAGCCTTACAACTAATAATGCTCATATTGATTTTAAAACTGTTCAGGTTTATTAAAGCAGCTGGCGCCTCGTCAATGCGTGTCATAATTTGTATTTCCACGACTATCAAAATTAAAGGTCAGATTTTTAAGAACATGCATGTTTCCCATTGCAACATACGCCTGTGAGACCTGGACACTTACTAAACAAGCGGAACAGCGCATAAATGCATTTGAATATAAATGTTACAGACAGGTTCTAAGAATATCTTGGGTAAAGAAAAGAACAAATGCATCCATACTTCAAGAGCTGAATATTGAAGAGGGTTGGCTATTAAAGACAATAAAACAAAGAAAATTGAAATATTTTGGTCACTTGAAACGTCATGGAAGTCTAGAGAGAACAATAATGGAGGGGTATATGCCTGGGAAGAGAGGAAGAGGAAGGCCAGTGAGAAGATGGGTGCAGGATGTGGCAGATGATCTCCAGATGGGTGTATCAGACGCAGGACATCTTGCTCAGGATAGGAAGGTTTTCCGGAGGGTTGTTATGGCAGCGAGGTTCCGCGAGGGACATGCTACTGAATGAATGAATGAATCAAAATTACAACCCAAGTAGGCAAATTACGCTTATTTTAACACAATAATAGGAATTTATCAAGAATTAACAAAGTTTTTTGCCTTTCGTGTTGGCTTTCTCTGAACAGTGTTCCTTTGACGATCCACCCTTAGAGCTCAAACTCTCATAGCAAAAGCTTTCTTTGCTTCAGTCTTTTGGTTCTTATCTCTGATGACTGAAGTTCTCAGGCCTTGATTATTCTTCAAGTTTTCTTGACTTTTTGTTGCAAACATAATTCATGTAGACACTTTATGATCAGGGAAATTTCATTAAAACAGGTATCAATCCACAGGTTTCTTTCTAAAGATGAGTTCATCCACTGTCTGTCTGTACTTTGTACTCATGTTGTAGTACAAAAAGATGTTAACGCTAGAGTTGATTGCTTCGAACAAAAAGGCAAATGACCAACACACGTGGAATATGTTTGAGTAGCCTCCCACTATACTGAACTCTGGTTCGAAAAAGACAACGGTATGTAAGGTGACGCTTGGAACGAAGCACACAATTAGAACAGCAGCAATCAGGACCACCATTTTCATCGTTTTCTTATCTCTGCTGGAAATATTTTCTGACTGGTCGTTGTTAAATGTCGCCTTTTTGCGCCATGTAGCTTTTTGTTTTAGCTTCAGGACTAAAGTAGCTGTTAGTACGATAACCATGAAGAAAGAGGTCATACCGAGGATGGCGTGAAGGATGAAAACAAATCCCACAACATTCTGCCTGAAGCTTGTAAACACCAAGCCAACACGGGATGTGTTCCAGGGCAGGACGAGCTTCCAGTCGAAGTAGATCGTGGAGTACTCGGGCACCAGGGAGAGCATCATGAAAATAAAGATAGCAATGATTATTACTTTTGTCTTCCTTGGGGTTATGATCTGTTTGACTTTGAGAGGGAGAGCGATGCAGAGACATCTTTCAGCTGTGATATACAGGGTGATCCAACATGTAGTCCGAGTGAAGCAGAGATGAGGCCAGCCTCCAGTCAAATACTGCACTTCGTCAGGTATAAATGGTACATCGGCGTGTTCTGCGAAAGGATTTAAACAAACAACAAGCCAGCCGAGGGTGACCAGGCTAGCTAGGTCAGAGATGGCGATGCCTAACAAACTGATGTTCATTGTATTGTCCAGTCCTTGTTTGCAGAAGGCGACGATGTTGATGATGTTTGTGCCAATTCCAAACAGGCACACGGCGCCGATCAGTGTCACGTGATTGACAACTTCAAAAGTTTGCCGACATTCATCAGAAACAATTCTTAGAACAATAATTCCCTTTGATGATGTCACCGGAGTCACAATACGTAGCGCTGTATACGTCACATCCATACTGACAGTTCTAATTACGAAGAAAACAAAAAACGAAGACCAGATTTATTATGCCTGAACAAAGCTATAAAAAAATAAGTATGTATTACTGGTGTATGTATGTCTATAACTAAGCCTAAATGTACAATTATAACGAAGTTATTAATGGCGAGTAATTAATTCAGTGATATTGAAATGACTGAACAAGATAGAAGGGAATGGAAGAATAGACTGCGAGTTCTGTTTGACATATAATAGCCCCACAGGCTAGTGAACGAATGAATGAATGAAATAATAAATGAATGAATAAAGGGCATAAATTATTCACTTCTTTAAAAAAAAGTATTATCATTTCAGGCAGCCCAATGCACTATTGCCTATGTCTTCTGTTCACTCGCCCTTCTGGTGCTTTATTTAATTATTATTCTTGTATGCTGATTAAATTCAGTTCATGATCAAGTGTATATTACAATTATTCTATGTATCGTGCAAGAATTCTTTATGTTCACTTTCTTATCAATGCCTTATTGTTTCCCTTATAAACTGAACTGTATACTCGTCTCAAATAATTTATTTTATTATGATGGTTATTTCACGGGTGCATCGGCCATTTCACAATGCTGGCGCACCTAAATATAGGAATGTCATTAATTCCCATAAAATATTACTTCTAACTGAAATTGCAGAGTTGACTTCTGAATTATTTAAAATAACGCGGTCACAAACATTACATTGCACAACATATTGCCTGGCATATATCACTGTATCTTGTCAGGGGCGTTACGACATCGCTAGATCGGCAAGTCAAGGTATAACGAAGGACAAAGATAAAGCCATGTCACTGAAATATAAAGACTACATTGTCTAGCCACACCGCACAACTCTTCCCTGGAAATCCAACCTTATTCGCGTGATAACAAAAGATATGTCAAATTTACCGCAGGTTCTTTTTGTTTACAAAAAGCGATTATTGTCACGGGTTCAGAAAGTTTGGGGTAACGACGACAAGTGCCAAGTTTAAATATTAATAAAATTATTCACATTAAAAAAAAAAACAATGTGATGGATGAAATACTTGAGGTAATCTGCCTGTTTAACCACCCATATTCTATAAAGAAAAGATGAGAAAAGATGCAAGACGTTCTGTGCAGATATGCAAAGAGTCAGCCGAACAGATGTTTGGGCAACTCGTTAGAATGCTGCACAATCAGATACCCGCACAGACGCTACATCTATGAAGATCTGATACAAGAGCATGGTGACGTCTTAACTCTTTGAGTCCCACGGGGTTTAGCATCACAGGCCCAGGGGTTAGTAAAGAAAGTAATAAAATCGGCGCATCATGCCTTCATTGGGCTTCTAGGTAGGACCTATGAACGTAGGATGCGTTCCTTGGGATTCAAAAAGTTAAAAGAAAATGGATGACTAAAGTAAAGACAGAGAATGACAGCAGCCAGTGACACAAATCAAACCTTGACCTCCCGACCTCCCACCCCTCCTCTCTCCATCCTCGTCTGACGGCAAACTCAAAGCTTCCTGAAACTTACTGAGGAAAGTGAGGGGATAGGGAAAATGTATTTCTTTATAGTATGACATAGCTTAGCATGACTGAAAGTTCATTCTCTGTGTCCATTATATTTCTTAAGCGTGGCTCTCTGCGGCAGTTGGTACCATGACTTTCTCGTCAGGCCGCCAAACCATCTTATTTAAAAAAAAGTAAATTTTATAATTGGTTTCAGTCCTAGTGTAACAGGCTGGAAAACTACTGTTTAGCAGCTCAACGATTTTATTTAATCTGGTTTTAAAATGACAAAGAGAAGACAGGAACAGCTATCTGCTTTAGAAAGTAAAATCTGCAAAAGTCTGGTCACTGGGTATAAAAACTTTGTTTAGTCTTTCAGCGACCTATTTGACTTCCAGACGGACCCTGTGGAATCCTACCTAGCTGTTGCACCTTTGCACATTGGGCTAGACAGCGGGTATGCGACCGCAGGGTAAGGCCGTTGTCAGACTGATTTCGCTGGCGGTGGTGCGTTTCATTTGGTCAAGTGGTGGTAGATTTGATGATTAGCATTCTAGATTCTGGTCGAGCACGTTGGTTGTTGTTAATGTCGTTTTTTGTGGACCACGCTGATGTTATGTTAAGTAAAATAAACAGCTGTTTAATGTGATCATAATTCATTTGCTTGATTTAATTTAGGTTCTGTAGTCCGTCGTTCGTATATATGTGCGTACCCATGTAGTTAATTCGACGTCATGTAACTCACTATACAGATATTCATAGTTTGGGTCTCAGTGAAATATTTTAGGATCTCTGCGCAAAAGAACCCCTGTCTTTTCTTACTTTCCTATTTTTGCTGTTTAGTGGGGAACTATTGCCTTTGTTCTAAACACAATTTTATCATTTTTATCTCGCCCTTCATCTGTTTTTCCTTCTCTCTTTCTTCCAGCTAGCACATTAGTATTCTTACGTTTTCCTTTTTTGTGATTTTATCTCTTCTTGTCACACCGGCAGCTCTCCTAAGACAGCTCATCTGAGTTGTTACGATCTTTCGCTCATTAGTGAAAACTATCCAATGGGATAGTATCGTCAACAGCGTAACCAATTTTACATATCTAAACTCTTGAATAGATTTACTTTGATTTGTAATTTGTTCGAATCTGTCACATGCACCGTCACTAGTAGCATGTCACATTAAGTTTTCAGCATGTATGTTCAAAAGAGGGTCTTTTTATTTATTTATTTATCAAACTCAAAATCCATATTTCTTTCTTTATATTTCAGTCAGTTATTAACTTCTCACAGTTGGTGACCAATAGACGGATTTGCAGATGCCATTCTGGCTGCAGGAGATCGTGGATTATGGAGAGGCATGTTCGCCCACGCCAGTCAGCAAGGCACCTGATGATATATATATATATATATATATATATATATATATATATATATATATATATATATATATGGATATATATATATATTGTTGCTGTATTTGTTATTCGATCTATGCTTAATTAATATAAATTTTTAGAACTCATGGTGCTTTTTCAATGGTTTAAGATGAATTCTTTCCGTGTTCCATAGTTGTGGATTTTGAGCTGTTCAAAAGACGGGGTTAGTAAAGACACATTTTTTAGGGAGTGCCTAGTTAACCACGTTCTTAGTTCACTTGTTTCCAAAACGAGTCAGACACCTCCATTTGCCGATGACAGGTTCGGTTCCCGGCAGGGTAACTACAGCTTTCAATTTGTATGTTGTCCAATGTGTCCTATATTTCTACTTTTTTTTCTATGAATGCCGATCAATACATTGTCTGTGTATTTATTTAATGAATATGGAGCCGCATCGAAGCCGATTTCTTTTTTAAAATTGACCCTGGTTTACAGGTCGACCCAGCCTACAGTGGATACCAGGTAAATTGCTGGAAAGTAAAGGCAACAGCCTGATGTTTGACCACAACACCAATAGAGTACTACTTGCTTGGTCTATAGAAGATCTATAGGCCGTTTTTTTAATGCACCCCATTTTTAATGCATCATTGTTGTCACCGTTATAATAGACACCTCGTGGTGGCTACAGGCACCGTATATTTTCTCTACATAAATTGTAACGCCATGGTCAAGAACTATATATTTAATGCATTCGAAAGAGAACTGGATCACAAAGAAGATTGGCGTCAAGCCTGCAAAAGAGACAGCATCTTATAGATATGTCCGATGTGCGATGAAGATGACTTTTAAATAAACTATAAACAATGCCCAATGCGCCAAGGGTGTGCAAATGGCCATATACCTACTTACTTTTTATTTAAAGTATTTAACAAATCCTGGACTGGAGCAGGACTCAAGCATAAAGCATATGTCTAACTGGCCGGCAGGCCAAGATCGTAGACTGCAAACTACTATAGCTATCGGATTTCTAATGGTAGGTTAAGTAGCCTTAATGAATGTCATTCAATACTAACAGGCCAGCACACAGAACGACAAACACCCGGTGACACAAACTGCCACTGTTTGGATGAGAATCCCCCTGGGTACAAGTCCCAGGAACCCCGACAATGATTAGGTTATATCAGGACCCCCAACAACAGCCAGGGTGGGGCTATAAAATAACCAATAAATTGCGTCCCATACTGCGGCGAGGTTAATAGCTTTATTCAGTAGGATCGTCTCTAAAATACTTCTACAAACACGTCTGTCATACCAAGGACGCTTAATGTTGTAAACATTTAGTGCAAGAATATGACTGCAGTTATAACACATTTTGTTTACATATCGACGTTATAATGACATTAACATTGTTTCGTTTCTTTGTCTGCACCTTTCAAATGCAGCTTTCAGCATCGTTACAAATAACTGTCAGTGAAAAAAGAATCATTGATTTTTCAAATATAAATAAGGACGATCTTACTGTAGAAACATAACAGCTTCTTGACGCATTATGTTATCTCCTTAAATTAGATGTGAGTGCTCATTGAATTTACAGACGAACTGACAAAGATTGAAAGGGAAAATTTGATAAACTTGATTGATGCCTTCCTATTAATGTCAGTCTCAAACAGCATTGATTGAAATCATTTCATTTCCCTAAATATGACGAGGTAAATTTCAAGATGAATTTGTAATGCACTTCTATGTCTGAATATTTCGTTGTTTGTAACTTAGCTGCCTGAGGCCGAAACAGCTTTTCTTGGTTAACAAGGGACAAAATGTAGAACCATTTGATCTGTAAATTGTATCACGGCATCAGAAGTGTGGCTGCAAATATATGCTACGTACAGAATAGGAATAAACTCACAGGGAGCAAGTACAGCAGGGATCTACCAGTCATCAGTAGAAATTATCCTCGTCGACACGCGTTTCGGCCCACGATTCCTAGACGCATTCGGAGGTGGGCCCTCCTGAGTTCATGAAGCTCAGGGCTGGTTCCCTGCTGCACGGGATTACCGGATGGTGTTTTACTTTCGGCCAGAGACAAGACGACTTGGTGGTTTCGCAGAAGGTACTGTGAGATAAGAAGTCGCCGCGGCAGCCTAATTAAAGCAGTCAGCATGCCTGGACGACCGAGCGACAAGCTTACGTTTGGTTTACCGGACACATGTTGGACTTTTGTTAGCAGGTGGCAGAGGAACACTGGCAGACAATTCGGACACGATGGACTTTCAAGGGGTGAGAAACCCTTTTCCACTAGAGACCCGGACCAGCTCACAGAGGCCCGTCCCCTACGTTGTTGCGTTGCGTTCAAAGCCAGCTAGAGGCCCTTTCGGCTACCTCTCAAAGTTTTTTGAGTGTTCGCTTCCGTTCATTACCGCGCAATACTAGTTCTTTCACCACATTGTAGAGCGAAGTGGAAACGAGGCCTCTCGCTCCCACTTCGACGGCAAACACCCGTACTGTGTACGCCTCGTTTCTCCTCAGACCGGCTGCTAAATCACTGTATTTCTCGAGCTTATACATGTGATTCTCCTCCATACGCGACTCAAACGGGACAGTCAACTCAATCAGGATGAGCTGCCGTTTTTGCGCAGAGTGGCGAACTATGTCCGGTCTCAGGCCGGTTTTACGGATCAACTCGGGGTACCGTTCATGGCCTGGCAGATCAACCGCCAGTAACCAGTCCCTCGCAGAGTCTAGCACAGATGGAGCGAATGTGTTTTGGTTGACCTTACCTTTTGGAACTTGCCCAGCCTTGAGGAAACGAATGGGGTCGATGCTAGAACTGGCTCTGGCGTTAGCCCTCATTCTAGCCTGGTCGACAACGGCTGCTAACTCTTTTAGCACCTTGTTGTGTCGCCAGGTATAATGACCTTGACCTAGGGCTTTCCTGCACGCGGA
>CAJHNH020004665.1:0-10000 GCA_905116865.2 Candidula unifasciata | reverse complement strand
ATACACTGATTGACTGAATAAAGAATCGAAACTGTACCACACTGAGCATAATAATAGATTCTGCTTCTCCCGCAACAAATGTCTTAAGGTGGAAATGCTAACTGCCCCCCTAGCACACTGACTATACACGCATCGTTCTCTTCCTCTCACTCATACTGTTATCTATGTCCGATCCATACGTAATTCTTCATTCACACATTCTAACACATGATATTTTCTGTAACCTCAAGTCTTCTATCAGTATTCTAAATACAGTAGTCTTCAGAATGTCTGCTTTGTCTAGTACTAGTGTTCCTGCAGCAATCGCTTTTGCAGGCTGAAAATCTGCTATTTCATTTCCTCGCACTCCTGCATTTCTCGGAGAGTATATCCAAGCGAGTCCCTGCAATTTTGACGTACTGATCCTAGGTATCCACTCATGCCACATTTTTCAACTGTTAATTTTCCACAGAACCAACTGAGAATCAGCCACTATAATCCTTTTGACTACTCTGTTTTCTCCTATCCACTTCAGAGTTACAGTGACTGCTGCCACTTCCATCCTCATGCCCACATACATTCATACTCACATACATACATACATACAAATACAAACATGCATGCATACATATACATACACACACACACATACAATTATGATGAACTGCCGTTTAAGTATCTAGTACGAGATAGTTGTAAACTTTTTCAAATTGCTGTTTGTCCATTACTTGATGTTATTTTATTGTCCTAAATTTAACGTTGTCTACCTATTTCTTTTATGCCCTCAAATCTTCCATCCAGAGTGTTTTTTAAAGAATTTTATTTCATCGTTTAAAGTCTCCAAGGTATTTCAATTGTCTTTCAGTATTTCTCTTTTTATTCCTAGTCTTTCCAGAACCTTTGAATTGGACTGTTTTTGCTTCCACAAAATCACAAACACTGAGGTACTGGAAAGAGCAGGTACTACAACAGTCTTTTCCATGCTCAGTCTACGAAGGCTCAGGTGGCTGGGTCACACCTGGAGAATGGAGGATGGCAGAGTCCCTAAGGACATCCTTTATGGTGAATTAAAGACAGGAAGAAGATGTCGATGCCGACCTCTACTACGATATACAAATGTGTGCAAGCGGGACATGAATGATACAGGTATTCAGGCGGACTCATGGGAACAAAATGCCATGGACCGTGTTGTGTGGAAAGGGCATATCAAGAAGGGAATGAGAGTGAAGGAAGAAATGACTGCAAAAAGGATGAGAGCTGTGCGTCTGAAAAGAAACGGATTAAACACAAATGTTGACAACAATGGTCTTGAAATCCCATGCTATAACTGTGGAATACTTTTCTAGACACAGGCGAGTCTTGCTAGTCACACTCGCCATTGCCATGGGATGTGATTCACATGACTCCTCATAGCGCAGTATAACACTATCTTCTGGAAAGACGGAAAGGTGCCAATTAATCCCGAAACGAGGTCCTAAACTCACACCGGAACAACATGTTCTGATGATAAATCTTAGCCCGCCGACTTGAAGGGTTAGGATTCGATTCCGAGAGTTTTTTTTTTTCAAATTCTTCTTCTTCTTCTTTCTTTCGCCTAAAACAGATTACCTATATCTGCATTGTTGTCTCCAGTATGAACTTCACTGTCTGCTGTAATTCAGTCAGCTATCCACAAAGTGTGGTTTTCATAATTAACTTTAGGTTTACAGATCGTCCCAACCTCAAATGGGTTGCAGATAATGTCAATGGAACTAAAAGTGGTAAATGTGATCACCAAAATTATGGCAATAAGCTCAAAGTGGAGACATCAAGGACTCGCACAGAAAAGCATACATTTTGTCATAGATGTATAGTCATATTTTTTAGTCACATTGTAATCAATTTTGCAGTTACATTTTAGGTGTGTATTTGTTTGAATTTAAATTCTTTTTTTTTTTAAAGTTAGACTTCCTCCGATCAAGAGATACTTCGAAATGCTCCCGTACAAGATGTAACACATGTCCATTTATGATCCAAACCCCTTCGGTCTGCTTTCCGAAGGGTTTATTTTACATTAGAGAAGCATTTAATTGCGAATCGGATAACGTAATTAAAGCCATCATCTGCAAAATATGTAAAAAAGACATATTAGGGAAACCAGTAGGAAGTTAGCAGATCGCTTCCATGAACTTCTTGCTGACATTAGTATAAAGGCACTCAAAACTGTCTCCCTACATGTCAACAGTTCTGACAAGACGAAAACGATAACTCAGACGCTGCTATTAAATCCATCTCTGGTGATCAAACCAGCCGTTACTTAGTAGAAAATCGTTTTATGAAAAAGTTTTGGCGTTTATAGTCCTGTAGGAGTCAATATTCAAAACAGCTTTATTTAATTCTATTTTTTTACTTGTTCATATATTTAACATAGTCATATTTCTTTCCTTCTTTTCACAGTGCCTTCTTATTTATTTCGTTTCGTTTTGTAGCCTTCGGATTCACACTTCTCCCCTCATTAGGTACTTCTTGGTTTCATGTTGACCTCAGTTTTTTATTAGCTCTGTTGTCTTGCCTGTTTAGTTTTCTAGTCACAGTTTGTGCTGTTTTTAACACTTCGTTGTTAAAGACTTTGCTCGAAACGTTCGGTTGTGTTTGTGCCTGTCTTTTTTATTCCCTCCGTTGAGCTTTCTAGTAACTTTTTGTGTTATATTTAGCATCCGTACAGATCAACATGTTATTCATATCTGCCACGACGATAAACGAGTGAGGAAAGAATGGATTTTCGTTGCTGAATCTGCGATTTTTGTATTAATTATCTTAGGGGTCGACTGAACACTTCTACCAGTTTGTCTTCTGTTACTGAACTGGTGGATGTTCGAGGTTCGAGAACTTGGCTTATGGATGTTGTGAACAGTTGCAATAAACCAAAGGTATCTGTAAAAGGAACGGTGATTCGTCACGTTAGAGTTTCTTTATTATACTCTGGCCTAAATCTTCTTTGCACTTTCGTAACGTTTTCACATTGTCATTAAAAGATATAAAACCGAAAGAAAAGAATATAAGCGAGCTTCACAATAGGAAAAACACAAGCAAAACGTGAATGTTGCGGCTATAGAGCCTTCTTCAGCACATACATAGATTAGACAATACAACACAAATACACAATATCATTAATCTTCATATCTCGTGGTAGCCAAGTCGATATCAAGAAAATTGTCTGGCGACGCATGTGGGGCTGGGAAAATTAATATCTGGTGATATGCCAGGGGCCGTCACTCGAGAATAAGAAGTAACTATGTAGGCAGTTCAGCCCCCTAGGATTGATCTATACAGGTAATCTGAGTGAACGGTGTCTCTGACATAATGGTGCCACTGATCAGGTGAAAGAGTTAGTCTTTAAACTGGATAAGGAACAGCTAATCGAGTGGTTATAACCCTGGGTACAGTTGTGGGGGATCCGCGCTTGAGTCCTCGGTAAGGTTGCTTTTTATTTCAACTGTTCTGTATGAGTAAACAATAAACATCACAGCCTGAATAGTGTGTCTACTGCACCTGCCACGAGGCCTGAACCTGTCAGGCTAAAAACTCGCCTTTCCTACAGCAGTCTTCTTCTTCTTCTTCGATCCTATTGTCAGAAAACTTATATCAGGAGGCTTTTAGCCTTACAGCAGTGAGAAGCGAGATTCTGCAGGCAGCAAAGGCAGTTTAAATGCCTCATTTCCTCTTGAACCTAGAGCGCATAGGGCAAAGGTCATAGCTCTTCATGTTGGCGGTTTGTTTGTAACTGTTGTAAGTCTTGGATGTTTATTAAGTTCATAACTGAGCCTTCTCTGATGTGGTTCTACGCAGGATCTTTCTTGATCTTCCCCGCTATTATTTCCCTTGTGAGTCCATATAACGGATTGATGGTGGAGTCCTATCTTATCCATTCCGAGTGCAAGGCTGATGAAGTTCCAGCGGCTTGAAAAAGGGAAAAAAAATTACATTGGTTACATTATCTTGCTTAGTCTCTTGTCTTTTTAGGGTATTGGATCTGAAATCTGTCCAGTGAAGATTTCGTATTCTTCAAAGAATTTATTCTCAAAATTGTCAAATTTATTTTATCTAGATATCGCAGCCATAAGTTAGAACTGGAATCACACAAGAGTTGAAGATCTTAAATTCTGTGTGTTTGCTATATGTCTTTGACTTTCAGATGTTTGACAGTTTGTTAAAGACATTAGATGTCATTGCCATTCTAAATGATTACTTAGATCGATGTTCTCCAAGATATTGGTAAGATCAATAATTTTTCTTTTGGCGATGTTAATTTGGAGACCATTTTGTCCGGAATTATTTTTGAGATGGTCTATTTTCTCTTTGATATCTGGGAGCGTGGAACTCTAAACCACTATGTCGTCAGCAAAGTCAAGGTCTTCTAGAATTTTCTCAACCCCTCTGATGTGCATATTTATGTTGTTTTCATATTTGTGCATGACCCAATCGATTGCTATTCAAAAGAGCATCGGTGATAGAACACAGCCTTGTTTCTCTCAAGGGGACTGGGAAAAGTGAAAGTAAAGGACCCTTTTCCTCGCCTTTAGGGGTTAAAGGTTAAAGTTGGGAGGAATTACTTCATTGCACAGGGTTTTATCCCATATGGCTCGCGCTTCCTCTGCAAAACGGCTTGCCGCCTGCTGAGAGAGTCACACAGAGCACGAAATTCGTAGCTCCGGCGACGATCCCTAGGTATCTCCGCAAAAATGTCCCGTGACTGAACGGTGCAGCGTGACACGAACCCACCTTAGGAGCAAACGGTAGACTACTTCGATAGGGAACCTCCCCCCCCCCCCACCCCACCGTTCACCCCCCCCCCACCGTTCACCACCACCCCCCCCCCACACTTCCCCCCCCCCCAGGTCATCGAAACATAGGACCAGACATATAAAGGATGTGTCCTGAAAGTAATTAGACAAGAACTGTTGTTTCGCCCTTGCGCCATGAGTGGGGAAATCTGTGGCTGGTTGGGGTGGTTGGGGGTGGTAGCTACGCGGATTTACTACTTCCACGATCTGCGCGTATGTGGTCCAGGGGACTAGTCTAGAATTCCCGAACGCCACCGTCACATACGTGAAGCATTCTATTGTACCAGCCGCAATGTCATTTACGCCATCAACTGCAAGAGATGTGGCATGAAATACATTGGCGAAACGGGTCTACGGTTGGCTGACAGATTCAGACAACATCTTTTGGATGTGCAAAATGGTGCTCTGAAACCAAACCAGTACCGCAGTACTTCTATTCCCAGGATCACCGAGATGACCTCGACATGGAGGTGACAATTTAGCCACTCCAGCGACAAAGTCCGCAGGTCTATTAAAAATCGCTTTATTTACACTTTGGGTACTTTGACACCATCCGGACTGAACTGAAAACACAGTGTCATTTAAACTACTAGGGGATTAAACTGCCCTCACAGTTTTATCTCAAACCCCCTAATTATGGCTCCTGGTGTTCCACAGTTTTTTTTTATTCCCCTGTCGGCAGTCTGCTGAGAAATCATCGACCCGGCTGCTTCGAGATACCAGCTAAGTGATTTTGTGTATTTGTATGGTATTGTGTGTGTTTGCATGCGCTGATGAAGGCTCAATAGCTGCAACGTTCACGTTTTGTTTGTATTTGTTATATTGTAAAGCTTGCTAATATACTTTTCGTTCGAGTTTATTTCTTTTCTTTAACTACAAGTCGACAACTGGGACTGGTTACAACGCGTTAACATCACCCAACCCAGCCACATAATTGTTCCCACCAACAGTGCATGCGCCAGACTACATCGCATGTCCAATTACTTTCAGGACAAACACTGTATGTTATAGACTATTCTGCACTACGTTGGGGGGTGGGTGGGGGGGGGGGGGATTAATGGTGGTGGACAAAATCACGTGGAGAGTAATTTTTTGTTAGGCTTTAATTTAGCATCAATCGAGTGCATTGCATAAGCCTTTGAACAGTGAACTGAAATCTGTGTACAAGACAAACACAAAGAAGCTAAGATATTTCAATGTTAAAATGAAGATTTTGTGCAGAAAGTGGCCAGTGTATACCAAAGAATTAATCCCCACAGAGTAAATACATTAAATATAAAGAGAGATACAACATTGCAGCGACATGTTTGAAGCGAATAATTTTACAATGCATTTTTGTTTTCCTAAAAATTTAAATTCATTGTGAAAATGCATTCCTTCGATCAATTAGCTGGCATGCTGTCAACAATCTGTTAGCTTTGGGGGGGGGGGGGGGGGGGGGGGAGAGTGGGGAGGGGGGGGGTTGCATACAAACAAGGCAGAGAAAGACAAACATATGTACATGATGCTAACAGGTCGGATGAAAAGTCTATATAACACATACCTACTTTTTACCTACTTATCCTATGACATCATTGTGGAAGACTTTTCTTGACACAGGCGGGTCTTGCTAGTCACACTCGCCATCGCCATGGGCTGTGATTCTCATGCTTCCTCGTAGCGCAATATAACACTATCGTCTAGAAAGACGGAAAGGTGCCATTCAATCACTTTTGGAGAGCTCACGCGACCTGAAAGATACGCTATTGGCCTTACCAATTGAAACTCCAAAAGCAAAGAAAATCAAACTATAGCTATATTTTATAGATCATTCGGCAGTTAGTTGGTGATGTGGTCAAAACCATACCGACCGCCTTCATTTCCCACTCCCTAGACTGCTCCTGCTACCTATATAAGGCTGGGCTGACCAGGGAACCAAGATAATTTTTTTGCTGTCAGGGCCTAAACCTTTGACCTTTCGATCCGCAGGCACGCGTCTAGCCGTTGCACAACCAAATTGAAACCCCAAGGCTTACATATATATGTATAGACAATAATAAGAAGTAAGAACAGCAACAAGAACAACAACAGCGGTGGTAACAGCCGTCTGGATTTTCAGAACAGCTGATTGGTTTATTTTTTTTCAGTTAAAATTAAATTTGTTGTTTACCGTCATAAACTGTTTAGGGCTTGAACTCACACCGCACACACCAGCCAGTCAAACAGGTATTAAAGGTTTGTTAGAGGATATAGGTCAGAATCCCAGGTTAACCCAACCTAACATGGGTACCAGTCTGGTCTTTTGTTGACCTCACCCACCACTTAATACCGATTAGTCTATAAAGATCTATTTGTAGCTCCATACGTTTGATCCACCAATGGCATCAAAAGCCTATTTTACTAACTCATTTTTTAGGAGAGGAACAGAATTGCCACCACATTTAATAAAACTATACAATTATATGCTTTAGGCGCATCGGCCATATGGGAAGAGCAACCCATATTTTTACAGACCAATCGGCACTGGGTGGGTAATGTGATCACCATTAGGCCGGCTGTCTTTACTTTCCCAGGACAGCCCATCCTGGTACCCATTTTAGGCTGGGTCGACCTGCGACGCCCCATACCACGATAAAAATCCTCGCAGCCAGCAGTGGGTTTTGATAGGGGATCGTGGGAATTACGAGTCGGACTCGTAACGCCTGAGCCGCGGACGCCGCTTTATATATATATATGTGTGTGTGTGTGTGTGTGTTTGTGTGTGGACGCCGCTGTGGTGTAGTGGCTAGAATCCCACCAGCAGATCGGATTGTCGTGGGCTCTAGCCCTGACGAGGCTGGGCTTTTTTCAAAAATTGCCTTGGCTCCCAGGTTGAACAAGCGTTGAGTAAGAACTAGGTAAAGTCCTGGGAAGTGAAGGCGGCCTGAATCATGTAGACCACATCAACCACCAAGCGCCTATTAGTCTTTAAAATACAGGTCCAGTCATATATACTTGATACGCCCGAAGTCGTGGAAAAGGGCCCTTTACTTTCACTTTGCATCAGTCAACTATTAGAAATGTATATATAAATGTATATGTATATTTCTAACATATGCAAATTGATTAAATGCTGTGAATTGTTATTTGGCATGCCATACATATATGTTTTCCTGCCACAATTAATAATTAATGACTAAATTACATCCATTTCTGATGTCTTTCTTACAGTAGGATCATCGAATAACGACTAAAGCAATCACAGAGCCCAATTACATTTGAATTTATTGTTTTAGAATCTATTATCCAGTTTCATGTAGTCATCAGTACAAGATTAATTCACAGGTCTAAACGATTGCCCTCCATTGCCCATCTCTAAATTTACTTGGTCTTTTCTTTAATGCTCATTAAAAACTATTGCGTCACATCCGTCGAACCGTACAACAGGGTGAAGGTCAAAGCGCGGACTTCCTGTCATATTTTCGCTGATGAAGTCATATTTATTCTGAAGTCCCACTACACCATTTTCCTCCTCCGGCCTGGCAGAATTTCTATTTGACTGGCACAGTTCGTAATTTCTTTTCTTCCCAGCAATGAAAATATTTCTTCCGCTCCCATTTCCGGCGTACCGTGCCTGTTTCCGCTCCGGGAATTCTGGGTTATTTGTCCGGACGTGGCAGGAGCATATACCAGAGACGGTGAAGGCTGGAACGGAGTTTTTCTGGCAGCTTCTACAAAGTCGAGTCTTCCGCGGGGAGCAGGAAGTCAGTTCAGTGTCTCGTAGAGACAAACCTCTGGACACAACGCTTTGGGAAGAAGCGTGCGAGGTGTCATGAACGTTGGAGTCTCCGAGACGCCATCTGACTGCTGCTGGGCGGTATCTCAGTCGCCTATGCCTGGACAGGAAACACATGTAGTGTTCGGCTAGTGATTTGAGATCAGCCTGCGGACGACACACACAAAAACAAGTTAATTTTTAGTAGACAAAAATGTCTGTCTGTACGCATGTCTGTCTGTCTGTCTGTCTGTCTGTCTGTCTGTCTGTCTGTCTGTCTGTCTGTCTGTACGCATGTCTGTCTGTCTGTCTGTACGCATGTACGTGTGTGTGTGTATTTATGTATGTATTATGTTTGCATGTATGTATGTATGTAAGTATGTAAGTATGTATGTATGTATGTATGTATGTATGTATGTATGTATGTATGTATGTATGTATGTATGTATGTATGTATGTATGTATGTATGTATGTATGTATGTATGTATGTATGTATGTATGTATGTATGTATGTATGTATGTATGTATGTATGTATGTATGTATGTATGTATGTATGTATGTATGTATGTATGTATGTATGTATGTATGTATGTATGTATGTATGTATGTATGTATGTATGTATGTATGTATGTATGTATGTATGTATGTATGTATGTATGTATGTATGTATGTATGTATGTATGTATGTATGTATGTATGTATGTATGTATGTATGTATGTATGTATGTATGTATGTATGTATGTATGTATGTATGTATGTATGTATGTATGTATGTATGTATGTATGTATGTATGTATGTATGTATGTATGTATGTATGTATGTATGTATGTATGTATGTATGTATGTATGTATGTATGTATGTATGTATGTATGTATGTATGTATGTATGTATGTATGTATGTATGTATGTATGTATGTATGTATGTATGTATGTATGTATGTATGTATGTATGTATGTATGTATGTATGTATGTATGTATGTGTGTGTGTGTGTGTGTGTGTGTGTGTGTGTGTGTGTGTGTGTGTGTGTGTGTGTGTGTGTGTGTGTGTGTGTGTGTGTGTGTGTGTGTGTGTGTGTGTGTGTGTGTGTGTGTGTGTGTATGTATGTATGTATGTATGTATGTATGTATGTATGTATGTATGTATGTATGTATGTATGTATGTATGTATGTATGTATGTATGTATGTATGTATGTGTGTGTATGTCACAGCCTGCCCACTATATCACGTCACAGGTACAGTCAACTTGCAAACAAAGTCACCTTACACATACCATCAACTTTCAAACTATCTCATCACACATACCATCAACTTTGCCACTATCTCATCACACATACCATCAACTTTGCCACTATCTCATCACACATACCATCAACTTTCCCACTATCTCATCACACATACCATCGACATTCCCAATATCTCATCACACATACCATCAACTTTGCCACTATCTCATCACA
>CAJHNH020004664.1:25000-34261 GCA_905116865.2 Candidula unifasciata | reverse complement strand
TTCTCTGCGATTGTGTGTGTGTTTGTGTGTCTCCGAGAGTGTCTGTGTGCGTGTATCTGTGTGTGTTTGTGTCTGTGTGTGTTTGTGCATACATGTGTGTGTGCGTCGCATGTGTGTGTCTGTGTCAGTGTGTATCTCTGTGTGTTTTTGGGTCTGTACGCATATGTCTATTTGTGTGTGTGTCTGCAATTGTTTCTACTGGTGTGTCTGTGTCTGCATGTGTGTGGAATGTGCGTGTCTGTGTGGTTAGGTAGGTATGTATGTGGGTGAATGCGGGTTTGTTTATGTGTGTGAAGGTATGTGGGTGTGTTTAAGTGAGTGGGTGTGTGTACGTGCGCTAGTGGGTGCATGCATTTTACCACCCATGCTTTTGAGTTTGTTTTTCTGTTTTTTGTGTGTGTATGTTATTCATTGTATGCATATTATCATATGAATATAACATGCTTAGTGATAAAATACAGCTGCAGTGTGAAAGACGGGTGTTTGGAAGGACCGAATGTAAGACGGGCCTGCGTGCCCAATTTGTGACGCTTTGAAAATAAAGTTCGTTTGTTTGTTCCTTCGTTCGATATTAAAAAAGAACACTTTTTCAGCTGCTGCAAACATCTGCTGCTGCTGCTTAAATGTTAAAAGTTCCGACACACATGGCTAGGGCGATGTTTCTGTTAGAAAAAACGCTGCGGAATATTTGCTGGATTTCTCTATTTTTATTTTTTATTTTTTATTACTGACATGGTTGAGAAAGTCTGTTCACACGAAAATAAAGTCGCCAAAAATAATGACTAACAAGAAATATGAAAGCTTTACAACCTAAAGACGCATTTATGTTTTCCAGTGATATCCATCACTCAGACAATGATTGCTTTTTATATTTGGACATAAAAATGACATCAGAATACAACTTAATCAGGTTTTCTGTTTAGTGATGATCAAGTGCTCATGATCTTACATACTCCAACGAATGATTATTAATCCAAATGTTACATTTACGAGGATCCTGATTTTCAGAGAAAACAATTATCAAATGTGCTGTCCTAGAAAAGAAAGAGAGAGAGAGAGAGAGAGAGAGAGAGAGAGAGAGAGAGAGAGAGAGAGAGAGAGAGAGAGATTTTATCAATAAGCATGTTATATTCATATGATAATAAGCATACTATGAATATCCACACACACACACACAAAAAAGGAAAAAAAAGCACAAAAGCATGGGTGGTAAAATGCATGCACACCCACACACACCCACTCACTCACTTAAACACACGCACATACCTTCACACACACATACACACACCCCATTCACCCACATAATACCTACATACCCACACAGACACGCACATTCCACACACATACAAACATACAGATATACACACACAGACACACCCATAGAAACAAATTCAGACACACACACACACACATACAAACTGACATACGACATACCCAATCACACACGCGCACACACACCACAATCACCCACGCAGATACACATACACGCAGACACACACAGACACATATGACAACACGCACACACACAAACCTCCGGCACAACACACACAATCGCAGACACACACAGACACAGACACACACACACAAACACACGCACAAAGACAGCACACAAAACACACACAGATACACTCGGAGACACACAAAAACACACAACCGCAGACACACACACACGCTGATTCTCACGCAGAGACACACACACACCACACAACCACACACACACACACGCAGAAGCATACGCGGGCATTCATACACACAGGCACTGCTGGTTTTGTGGCGGCTATAAAGTAACCCCTCCTTTCCCTTAGTCGCCTCTCATGGCGGTTCCAGTAGTGTGCCTTGTTACTATTGTTTGCAACCGCTAGGGTCGCGGACACCCACGGTCGTATAACGATTTTACATCCTTCAAAAACCACAACTAGAATTCTTACTAACATATTATAAATCAATGGCGACCCGGATATGACGTCAGTTTGACGGCTGCAGCTACAGTAAACCACATTAAACTATATGTATTTCGCGAACCCGTCGTTCTCACGCGGCAATACCCAGAATTTTTCACCCTTACCCAAGCATCAATTACCGGACGCTGGAAACCCAAACCGGGTTTACCAAAATTGAGATATCTGATACCGCCCTGTCATTTCATGACAGTTTGTCATGACAGTTGAGTGCTCCCCTTTTCACGGGAGGCCGTTGGAAGTAAGAGGGTCATCAATCACTTTAGGCACACTGATTATCCCGAAGTTCCTGAGATCGATACGGCATCGATACGTGACATTTGACAGAAGGGCTCACCCCGACTCGCCTTTCTCTCTGTGGCAACAAGAAAGCCGTTGCCTAATTAACGCTAATTCGGTGTTATTTAACGCTTTTACAGTCTGATAGTGCTCTTGTTAACTAATCCAGCAGACGATAATGTTTATAAACACGAATAATGCGTCCTACTAATGGCGATAGACACTGCGAATAAAAGTCTCTGAAATATGATGTTGTCACACGAAACATATTTCCTAGTAGCAAATGAAAAGGAACTTAAAGGGGTATACTTCTAGTTTAACTTCTTCTTTCTTCTCCTGCCTTTCTTTCCCCCAATGGAGCATAAGCCCTCAACCAACTCACGCCAAGTCGTTCTATCCTTCGCCATTGCATGGAGCTCTCCCCACGTCCTCCCCATCCTTCTAACTTTATTATCCAGATCTCTTCTCTATGCGTTTTTTGGCCTGCCTTTATTCCTATGCCTCTGTGGGTTCCAAAGCAAAGACATTCTAGTTATGCTGTTCTCCTGTTATCTCAGTGTGTGTCCTATTCAACGCCAGCGTCTTTTCCTCACCTCTTGGTCCACTGGAGCTTGCTTAGTTCTCTCCCAAAGCTCTACATTAGTTATTCTATCATACCATTTAATTCCTTCTATTCTGCGCAGGAACCAGTTAGTGAATGTCTGTAATTTATTAGTAATTGCCTTGGTTGTTCTCCATGTTTCCGCCCCATACAATATTACTGATTTGACATTAGAATTAAACATTTTTAGTTTAGTATTTTTTAAAATTTCTTTTGACCTCAACAAATTCCCTAGTGCTATGAAAGCACCCTTTTGTATTCTAATTTAAATTTCTCTATCAGTTCCTCCATCTTTATCTACTTTACTGCCCAAAAAGGTGAACGACTCCATCTCTCAGAATGGGGTGCCATTAAGAGAAACGACATTACTATTTGCCTGATTTATTCTCATTATCTTTGTCTTTCCTTTATGGATTTTCAGACCAAGCTTTCTATTTAACAGCATTATAATAATGAAAGTTAGCTCACTGCTTAGGATTTGGGACCCTTTTTCGTAATTCCAGAATAACAGGTTCGATTCCAGCTGCTGGCGGTTTGGTAGCAATCCAACTTGCGTTCATTTCTGCAGAAGTATAGAGAGCCAAAAGTAAATTAAGCAATGGCAAACTACTAAATTTCCTTGTAAAACCAAAACAGTCAACAAATGCCCTGATTAGTTCTTAAACGTCCTGAACTGTAACGATGCTGAATGGTAACTAACTATAATAATACATTAACAAAAATACGAAATGTATATAAACAAACACAAACTAATTTTTTAAAAATAATTGTTATACAACGTTGCTTAGGCTCCTTACAAAATTACTGGAGTGTTGGGGGGAGGGGGGGGGGTAATTACCCCGTTTGTTTGGGGTGGGGGGGGGGGGGGGGGGGGGGGGGGTGGGGGAGGAAGCGATTCAAGTGGCCTCAACCACCAAGTATCGGCACCACTGATGTCATGTATGATATGTCTGAATTAGGGACGCACTATATGATATGTCTGAACTAGGGACGCACTATATGATATGTCTGAATTAGGGACGGACTATATGAAATGTCTGAATTAGGGACGCACTATATGAAATGTCTGAATTAGGGACGCACTATATGATATGTCTGAATTATAGACGCACTGTATGACATGTCTGAATTAGAGACGCACTATATGATATGTCTGAATTATAGACGCACTGTATGACATGTCTACATTAGGGAGGCAGTGTATGGCATGTCAAAATTAGAGACGCACTGTAGGAAAAGTCAAAATTAGGGACGCACTGTAAGAAATGTCTACATTAGAGATGCCCTTTATGAAATGTCTAAATTATCGAAGCACTGTATAAAATGCCTTCATCAGGGTCTCACTGTATGACATGTTAAAATTAGGCGCGCACTGCATGAAATGCCTAAAAAAGAGACGAACTGAATGACATGTCTACATTAGGAAAGCGCTGTATGACATGTCTACATTAATTACGCTCTGTATGTAATATCTTTCGTAATGCCGGGATGCCGGGTTCGATTCCAGCTGCGGGCCATTGGCCTTGCGTTGGTTTCGACAGTGGTATCAAGAAAGCCGAACGTCCAGAAGCAATGGCAAACTAATAGACGTAAATTTGCCTAGAAAAACCACACAACAGCCAGGGGCTTTTGAGGTTGGCTCTGCAACGTCCTGTAAAGGACACGCAACTAACTAACCTATGTAATATCTACAAAAGGGACGCACTGTATACAATGTCTAAATTAGGGACGCACTGTATGACATTTCTACATAAGGAGCGCACTGTTGATTTGTCTACATTAAGGATGCACTGTATGAGATATCAAAACTAGGGACATACTGTATTAATTGTCTACATTAGGGGACAGTGTATGAAAATTCAAAATCAGGGTCGCACTGTATAAAATTTCTACATTAGGGAAGGGCTGTATGAGATGTCTAAATTAGGGACGCACTGTATGAATTGTCAAAATTAGGGACACACTGTATGAAATATGTACATTAGGGACACACTGTATGAAATATCTACATTAGGGGCGCACTGTATGAGATGTCTAAATTAGGGACGCACTGTTTGAATTGTCTACATGAGGAACGCACTGTATGAGATGTCTAAATTAGGGACGAACTGTACAAAATGTCTACATTAGGGGCGCACCATATAAAATGTCTATAATAGGGGGGCACCATATGAAATGTCTATATTAGGTGTGCACCATATGAAATATCTATATTAGGTGTGCACCATATGAAATATCTATATTAGGTGTGCACCATATGAAATGTCTATATTAGGGGTGCACCATATGAAATGTCTATATTAGGTGTGCACTATATGAAGTGTCTATATTAGGGGTGCACATATGAAATGTCTATATTAGGGATGCACCATATGAAATGTCTATATTAGGTGTGCACCATATGAAATGTCTATATTAGGGGTGCACCATATAAAAAGGTATATAAAAGGGGTGCATGATACGAAATGTCTAAATTAGGTCTGCAACATTTGAAATGTCTATATTAGGGTGCACCATAAGAAATGTCTATATTAGAGGTGCACATATGAAATGTCTACACTAGGTCTGCACCATAAGAAATGTCTACATTAGGTCTGCACCATAAGAAATGTCTACATTAGGGGTGCACCATAAGAAATGTCTATATTAGGGGTGCACATTTGAAATGTCTATATTAGGGTGCACTATTTGAAATGTCTATATTATGGTGCACCTTTTGAAATGTCTATTTTAGGGTGCATCATAAGAAATGTCTATATTAGGGTGCACCATTTAAAATGTCTATATTAGGGTGCACCATTTAAAATGTCTATATTAGGGTGCACCATAAGAAATGTCTATATTAGGGTGCACCATTTGAAATGTCTATATTAGGGTGCACCATTTAAAATGTATATATTAGGGTGCACCATTTGAAATGTCTATATTAGGGTGCATCATAAGAAATGTCTATATTAGGGTGCACCATTTGAAATGTCTATATTAGGGTGCACCATTTGAAATGTCTATTTAGGGTGCACTATTTGAAATGTCCTTATTAGGGTGCACCATTTGAAATGTCTATAATAGGGTGCACCATTTGAAATGTCTACATTAGGTCTGCACCATTTGAAATGTCTATATTAGGGTGCACCATTTGAAATGTCTACATTAGGTCTGCACCATTTGAAATGTCTATATTAGGGTGCACCGTTTGAAATGTCTACATTAGGTCTGCACCATTTGAAATGTCTATATTAGGATGCACCATTTGAAATGTCTACATTAGGTCTGCACCATTTGAAATGTCTATATTAGGGTGCACCATTTGAAATGTCTACATTAGGTCTGCACCATTTGAAATGTCTACATTAGGGACGCACTGTAAAGCCATTTAGTAAAAATGCAGCCAGACCAAACTTTAGATGAGGCCTTCACCACAACACGTTTGGGCGGAAGGCGAGAGAAAGAAAAAGGTAGAGATGGACTGACGGCGTAGATGAAACCTGAGAAAAGTTAGATACAAGCATCACTGAGGCTCCATGGAGAGCGGAAGACAAATAAAGGAAACCCAGGTGACTGGGCTACAGCCAGGGACAATGTGAGGACAAAAGAAGAAGTATGAACTGTCGATTACTGCCTTTATTTTACCACTGTAACGGTACAGGCGGGGATGTGTGTGGGCGGTGCAGGCGGGGATGTGTGTGGGCGGTGCAGGCGGGGATGTGTGTGGGTGTGGGCGGTGCAGGCGGGGATGTGTGTGGGCGGTGCAGGCGGGGATGTGTGTGGGTGTGGGCGGTGCAGGCAGTGGTGTGTGTGGGTGTGGGCGGTGGCAGTGCGGCGGGATCTGTGTGGGCGGTGCAGGCGGGGATCTGTGTGGGCGGTGCAGGCGGGGATGTGTGTGGGCGGTGCAGGCGGGGATGTGTGTGGGTGTGGGCGGTGCAGGCGGGGATGTGTGTGGGTGTGGGCGGTGCAGGCGGGGATGTGTGTGGGTGTGGGCGGTGCAGGCGGGGATGTGTGTGGGCGGTGCAGGCGTGGATGTGTGTGGGTGTGGGCGGTGCATGCGGGGATGTGTGTGGGCGGTGCAGGCGGGGATGTGTGTGGGTGTGGGCGGTGCAGGCAGTGGTGTGTGTGGGTGTGGGCGGTGCAGGCGGGGTTCTGTGTGGGCGGTGCAGGCGGGGATCTGTGTGGGCGGTGCAGGCGGGGGTGTGTGTGGGTGTGGGCGGTGCAGGCAGTGGTGTGTGTGGGCGGTGCAGGCGGTGGTGTGTGTGGGCGGTGGGCGGGGATGCAGGGGCGGGGGCATCTGTGTGGGCGGTGTGCGGTGCAGGCAGTGGTGTGTGTGTGGCAGTGGGTGTGTGTGGCGGTGCAGGCAGTGGTGTGTGTGGGCGGTGCAGGCAGGGATGTGTGTGGGCGGTGATCTGGCAGTGGTGTGTGTGTGGCGGTGCAGGCAGTGGTGTGTGTGGGTGTGGGCGGTGCAGGCAGTGGTGTGTGTGGGCGGTGCAGGCGGGGATGTGTGTGGGCGGTGCAGGCAGGGGTGTGTGTGGGCGGTGCAGGCGGGGGTGTGTGTGGGCGGTGCAGGCGGGGATGTGTGTGGGCGGTGTGGGGTGGTGTGGGCGGTGGGGCGGGGTGTGTGTGGCGGTGAAGGCGAGGATGTGTGTGGGCGCAGCGGGGGGTGCGGTGAAGCCGAGGATGTGTGTGGGCGGTGCAGGCGGGGGTGTTTGTGGACGGTGCAGGCGGGGGTGTTTGTGGGCGGTGCAGGCTGGGGTGTGTGTGGGCGGTGCAGGCGGGGGTGTGTGTGGGCGGTGCAGGCGGGGGTGTTTGTGGGCGGTGCAGGCTAGGGTGTGTGTGAGCGGTGCAGGCGGGGGTGTGTGTGGGCGGTGCAGGCGGGGGTGTGTATAGGCGGTGCAGGCAGGGGGAGGAGGGGGTCTTTGAGCCTGAGGATTTAAGGCCACATGGCTAGTGCTGTCGCCACGACTGTGTAGGTGGGGTTTTTATTTTTTTTTTCCTGACAGAACAAATCCACAGCCTTACCGACGATTCGAACCTTGGTCTCACGATTGAGAGTTCAGCGTTTTAACCGTTTGGCCAGTCGCTTCACAAAGAAGAAGAAAACAATGTGTAAATTAGGGATGCCAGGAATAAACTGGAATCAGTGAGGAATATCAGTCAAGAAATGTCTACAGCTAAATCAGTTATAAATGCCCTGTATCCAATGTCCATATTTATATACAAGACCCTTTGCCACGCTTTCAGGCGTATTTAGCATATAGGGCTAGACCTATTTGGACAGAACAGTCGGCACTAAATGTGTTATGTGGTCAACATCAAACTAGCCGCATTTACATCCCAGGACTTTACGTGACACCGATTTAGGGTTGGAATGCCCTGGGAAGCATCTTAAGTACGATACTATAGAGTTTTGCAGAGGGAAAGAAGAGAAGAGACACGTCAGGGAAGACTAGATACATAATTGGGCTGAATGGACAGGCTAAATGTACAGAGGTCGAGTCCATTGCATTCGACTGACCCGGGTAAAGAAAGCTTGCCAGACAATCGACAGCAACTGGTGACCCAACGATATGAAGTGTTATGGGGCTATGTTAATAGTGATGAATATTTCAGCTATGAATCAAATAAACGACGAATAGATCATGTCCAGACAGACTTACAAACATTTGGTGTCACCAACTGGAAAGAGAAGGCCAACCAGAGAGATGAATGGAGGCGGGTGATTTCTGCAGGATTAAATCTCACTCAAGGGCTCGGAATGCTGAAGAAGAAGAAGATGAATCAAATAAACAGGTTTATCCCGTAGGCATACAACGACAGCAAATCAAATAGTTTGCCCACTAAGAGAGAATGCCTTGTGATGCCATGCCATACAAAGAAGACAGTAAAAGTAAAAATGGACGAAGAGCGCAAGGTGGACCTAGAAAAGGATCAAATGAGAACATCACAAATGTCTACAAGATCACGATGTGTGCATGGTCGAGGGAGGCAGAAGAGCAAGAAGCGGAACCTGGTGTCTCCCTCGACACCCAATGTTGTAAAAGAGGAAGTGACGAAGAAGAAGAATCTCAGGAACAACAAACGAATCCAGACAAGGTGTTACCAACTCTGTCACCTTTACCGTCGTTACTCACACTTTACATAAACATTCCCTCGCCTCACCCTCCCTGCTTTCACAAACATCATTGCTGTCTGTCCTCCCAGCATCCTCTTCAGCCTCACAAACGACTGTCTCAAGAACATCCCGCCAAACCGGAAGTCCGGGGAGGTAATCAGGTTACAGTGTCCCGAGTGTTGGAATGAATTACTCGCCCGTCCATCACTAACCGGTTCTATAAAGTGTGCCATTGTCTGCGCAGGGAGATATGGGTCGTTAGGATGTCGCCACTGGTCCGGCTAGGAGGACAAACACTGGTCACTAAGATTAATTGAAGG
>CAJHNH020004664.1:17500-20000 GCA_905116865.2 Candidula unifasciata | reverse complement strand
AGACAGACAGACAGACAGACAGACAGACAGACAGACAGACAGACAGACAGACAGACAGACAGATAGACAGATAGATAGATAGATAGATAGATAGATAGATAGATAGATAGATAGATAGATAGATAGATAGATAGATAGATAGATAGATAGATAGATAGATAGATAGATAGATAGATAGATAGATAGATAGATAGATAGATAGATAGATAGATAGATAGATAGATAGATCTGTCTGATGGACAGACAGATAGATAGAAATCCATTTTACCGCACATGATCATACCTTGATTATACTGCTCCTTGCAAAGAATATTTACGGTAATATAGATATTGAGTTGTAGAAAAATCACCAGTGCAGACTGCGAGATAAGCACTCTCCAATCACAGAAATCTTCAAACCAGACATTGTTATCTAGTCCGTAGACAACACGTCTATTGATTATAACAACGATGCCAAGACCTCTAACTAACTAGCTAGATTCTTTTTACCGGGAATTGAGGTTGCAAAGAGAAACTGGATAACAATTTTACGTGCGGTCCAGACGATGCAGAGCGGAGAAAGAACTGTTTAATGAAATTTTAAAAAATACCACATATGACTGACTGATCAATGAGAAATGTGCAGCTATGGAAACGCACAGAGTACATTGATTTTTCAGTTAAATACCGCGACTTGTGTTTGAACAATTGGACTAACGGTTGACGGTTTCTTACTGTCCTAGTTTTAATCCTTAGAGTGCCACCGCGTCCATTATGAAAGATGGTTGATAAGTTTGTTGCAGTCGTTTGTTTAATCCTCACGGGGCTCTTCTCTCCCTTTCTGAAACTTTAACTCTCTGATCCCATCGGCAAAGAGTGCTTCTATTGAATACAACTTTCATACACAACATACACATCTTCTTCTTCTTCTTCTTCTTCCTATTCTTCTTCTTCTTCTTCTTCTTCTTCTTCTTCTTCTTCTTTTTTTTTTCCTTCTTCTTCTTCTTCTTCTTCTTCTTCTTTTCTTCTTTTCTTCTTCTTCTTCTTCTTCTTCTTCTTCTTCTTCTTCTTCTTCTTCTTCTTCTTCTTCTTCTTCGACATTCGACTCTGCTACCGCTGTATCTGTACAACATTGCTTTCTGTAGTGCCCTGTTTGATGCCAGTCTTGTTACACGAGCAAACCATGTTACCTGAAGTCCACCGATAAAGTTCAGTATTGTTCTGTCATTCACATAAAGAAACAGAGAAGAAACCCTCGAAGCCGTAACTATAGCGTTTTGTTTTTATGCTGTTTAGTGTGTCCTTCTACCTTTTTATTTCCGTCTATGAGTGCCTATCAATACATTGTTAATTTTATATATAGTATTGTCTCCCCTTAATATCATTGTTCCTAAGTCGATCTTTTAACGCGACACCTAGCAGGATAGGTAAACATTTCATTTCTGCCGTTACTATGTTCCAGTGTCCATGATTGACATTAACAGCGTCAAAGAACAACAAATGAAGTGGTTTGGACACCTAACAAGAATGCCCTGGTACTATCTGCCACAGCGAGCCACACTAAAACGTTACAACGTTAATAGAGCGAGTGGAAGACCTCGGAAATATGGAGTGATGACATTAAGAACAACCTTACGAAAAAGGAACATCAGTCTTAATAGTGCTATTGACAGAGCTCATCAACGAATGTTACATCCCCCCCCCCCCCCCCCGCAACTTCGATGAGGTACAAGGTTTAAGAGAAGAAGAAGAAGAAGAAGGTAAGAATATTGAATTCAACAGTGCTCCTTTAGTGTTTATATTCTCTAGCTTGCATTAAAAGTTTGGTGCCATCTGGTCAAAAACTTGTTTGGCTTTATTGAATCTTTCTTGGATTTCTTTATTAGTTCTCCCGTCTTCTAATTGGCAGCTTCCTTCGAAGCCGGAGTAAATCTGCCTGAGCGGCAAGGAAACAACAGTCGGCATGCAAATGTGTCAGACCTGTGAAACGCATGTACATGCACGCCTCATGTTCTGGAACAGGACTATAGTCCAGAAGTAGACAAACAGACAGAACTTTCCACCGGAGCATACAGCCGGTGAACGCACTGTATGCTCACAGACGGTTCCTTGCCTCTCGTGCAGAGGCATTCCGACTTTGGAGGAAACATCCCCAGTTAGTCGCCTCATGCGACATGCTTGTCAGGGAGCAGCGGTCCATTCTTTGTTCTCCAAAAGTGAGCCCCGAAACAAAACAGGAAAACCGTTGCAAATTCAAAGTTAGTTATGTATCCTTCACAGAAATATGCAAACCATCCCAGTAATTTGTTGGCAGTTTGTAGTTTTACTAGACAATTTTACATTGAGTGATGTGCGACTGATGACACCTATAGGGGATTCAGAGCCAGAAATGGCATCTAGAATCGCCCAGGCATCTAGTGCCTTTAACAAACTGTCAAACATCTGGAAGTCAAGGACACTCAGCAATCACACAAAACTTAAGACCTTCATTCAACTCTTGTGCGATTCCAGTGTTAACTTA
>CAJHNH020004664.1:0-15000 GCA_905116865.2 Candidula unifasciata | reverse complement strand
GTAACAGACCCAGAGGTCGACCACGCAGATGATGGACAGTAAAAATATCAGAGACACTGAAAAGTACTTTATACGAAGCGAACAAAAGGGTCCGTTCCAGAGATCTCTTCCTGTCCTGACGCCGAGAAAAACTCCAGGAGTAGAGGAAAGAAGAAGATGTCTTTGGGACAATTAACGTGATGAGGCTCCAATATCTTCCACGATGCGACTCTCGTGCCGTAGTGGGAAAACAAACACAAAACCACTGGTCAATTTCAACTTTTTTTTTTTAAATGTCTGGCCAGAAAATCAACACTAGTGCAGTAAAACTTCGATTATCTGTCGCCGTCTGGACCTTGGTTATGACGGATAACCGAGCAGACGGATAACAGAAATTTTTTACTATATATGCACAGTAACGTGATTTTACTGCGGGCTTGTGATGAAATAAAAATAATATCCGTTAAGAGTGAATAATGCATACATTATTGTATTTAAGTTTACAAAACATAAGAAAAATAATGTACATAAATGTATTGTCATATTATAAACCTTCGTTACTTTGAAATAATCTGTCAACTTTTTGTCTGTCTTCATGATTACTGTTTGTTGATACTCTCGCAATGTTTTTAGACGATGATGGATAACAGACAGTTAAACATTTGACGGGTAATCGAAATTTTTCTGTACTCGAGAATCCTGATATTGTTAAACTCATTCACTAAACTCGTGTTAATAGAGTTTTCATAGTTATAAAGGAAATACTTAAAAGGTGTAATCACGGTAGAAACGAAACAAACAGAATGTAAAGGTGAGAGAATTTCAAATCTTTAAGCTAACCGCTAACAGAAAGTTGGATTCTCATAAAAACGGACGAAAGACACATAGATATGTAGACAGTGATAAAACACCGGTAGTACCTCACCTGTGTCTTTGATCTAGTCCCAGTGAGCCACACTGGAGTTGTCCAACAACATCAGGAGATAATTCTCCACGTCCATGACAGTTGAGGCACCGACCGAACGAATGACAATTCACCCGCCGCTAACTATTCCCCGTCCGCACTTCACGCGCATCTGCACACGCGCGGTGTTACTGCCAGCCCTGACAAGATCTGGGAGGAATACTCAGTAATCAGTAATCTGGGAGGGGAGAAAGTCTTCACACATGCGGTGACGCCAATCAGATGTGTCTTTGTTCTTGGGAGATGATGGGGGTAGGTTTGTGGCTCTCGATGACAGAAAATGAGGATGACGATAAAGGCGTCGTAGTTAATCAGTAATGTGAAATAGAAAAGATTTTTTTTAATAAACTCATACAATTTCAAAAATGAAGCTCTTAAAAATCAATGTAAGAGAAATAAATATGTAATCAAATTTCAAAGAGCAGAGCACCAGATATTAGGACAGTTAAAGGGGAGATAATTGACGTACCGGCCCAATTGGCAAAATACACAGTTATCATCATCTGTATTATCATCATCTGTATTATCATCATCATTGTCCCCATAATTATCATCGTCGTCGTCATCATTATCATAATCACACCCAACAATATCCCTATAATTATTCTCAAAACCATCATCACCACTATCATCATCATTATCATCATCACCATCACCGCTATCGTCATCGTTGTCATCATCATCATCATCATCATCACCGCTATCATCATTTTTATCATCATCATCATCACCCCTATCATCATCGTTACCATCATCATCACCGCTTTCGTCACTGTTATCATCCCCATCGTCATCACCCCCACTATCGTCATCATCATCACCACCGAACAAAATAAAGGACCATTTGCACGAAGCTTGACTCATATTTATATAAACCCTCGATGGGCATCATACAGGTCGCCTTTACTTCCTAGGACTTTACCTGCCATCCATTTTAGGCTGGGTTGAATGGGAAGCTAAATAATTAAGACAAAGCCAGACTCGAAACGGATTCGAACCCACAACCATAGGGCTTAAGGCGAGCGTCTAGCCTCTACATCACTGCAGTTAACTGTTTATGTAGTATGTTGCATTTATATAAGTATCACTTTGTTCTTCCATCAAATATAAATTATGTCTACTTGTTTATCTTCAGTTTCTTTTCCATAAGTTTTGTCTGTCAGTTTTGGTTTGTTTTTCTATCTGTTTATCAGTCAACATTTATGTATATTTATTTATCTTGATTCATTCCAGTTTTTCTGTTTGCCTATGTACATATCTACATCGGTTAAATATCTTGTCAATTGAAGGTCATTATGTGTACCTGGTCACCTGTATTTATATCTCATGCGGCTTAGAAAAGTTGATTTATATAATGTGTTGATGAACGCTCCCTATCCGCAACGTTCACTTGTCGTTGGTGTTTGTTATATCGTGAAGCCGACAAGTTCTTTTTTCCGTTTGGTTTGCCATCTTTTAAAGAAAAGGAAAGTAGACGTAGTAGATACAAGTGATAAGGTAATTAAAACAAGTGCGATAAACAAAACAATTCAAATAACAGATAAAAAAAAAAAAAACTGCAATTATGCCATAAGATCCCATTTAAATCGCGGACAGAAAGAAACAAGCCATATTTCCCATCAGCACAGCGAACAACCTAGTACTTCCGGAAAAATTAACGATGGTTTGATAGGGAATCCATACTGGCCAGAGAAGGGTGGGGTTTTTCTTTATTTCGTTCTCTCTTCTCATTCGTTTGACCCCCTCAGTCAGTGAGCCGTCGTCTTATTTCTATTTTTTTAAACTGTAAATTTCCATTTTCTGTATTCGCTGGCGATTGCAGTCTTTACGCGTGGGTACCCAGAGAGATGAGCTAGCAAACGCACCATGGGTTCTCGAGTAGGACAAGGGCGGACAAAGATGTGAGTGCTCCAAAACGAGGCGGCGAAGAGGTCTGTGCCCGCCTATGAGTGGAGAATCGTGTGGAGTATGCCGCGATGACATATGGTAGAGTGTTGCTGAATAAAGTGTAATGGTGCGTGAATGAGGACACATGGTCTCGGACAAGATGTTAAAATCAATAGGAATTTTGAATTTGCGGCAGAAAAAGCATGAAATCGTTTTACGGGGATCTTAAAAATCAATATTTCTAAAATCTTGGGTGTTCTTATACTCAGCTTTCATCTTAAGAGCTTTCGGTTTTCCCCTAAAATATTGAAGATATTGACAATTCTCACAACATATTCTGTCTCTCTCGAGAAATATTGCAGTAATTCCATAACAGTTCCACATACCGGGCGTGCACTTCTAAACATGGCTATTTTGCAAATCGTCGTAACGGCCGAATTTCTAACCGCCATCCAAAAGACCTGTTTCACCTTTTTCTGTACGTGGTACATGACAATGAACTTCTTTTATTCTCGGGGAGGGAGGGGGAGGGGAGGAGAAAGGAGGGGTGGAGTGTGAATATAACGGAGCTAGGACAACCCTAAAAAAGCGTGTCATAAAAGTGCTATCAGTTAGGGGTCTTTCCTTCGAGTCGAAGTGCATCAGCTTGCTTAGAAACAAGCCATATGTGTTGACTAGATGTGCCTGGAAAACTCAGTTTCTAGATACAGAGTAGAATCTACGCACTCATGAACACACACGAACACACACACACACACGCACACACGCACACAAACACGCACACAAACACAAACACACACAAACACACACACAAACACACGCACACATATCAGACAGCAGCCAATAAAACAAAATTAACATTGTCAGCAGATTCGATATCGTATGATGCTCACCCTTGATGTGTTTGTTAGTCGTACTGACCGCAGTCCTAGAGGGTAAGATCTACCTTCCCTACCCCGATACAAGATTAGGCAGAGATGTGTGACGTTTTCTCCGCGACCCACCGGTTGAGGATCCCGGCCCTAAAGTATAATTAGACTACCCGAGTAGGGAAATGAATGGTTTTGAGGCATGGTGTCCGTCTCGAGTGCTAGAGGTTTCGGGTTCAATCCCCGGTAAGGGCTGGGGTTTTTTCACGTGGACTTGGGCTTATAGTAAATCTCCATAGTCTCTGGGTAGTGAGATCGGACGCCCGTGTGCATTGTTGCGCACTTGAAAAAATCTCTTGGAAGTTGGAAATCGAAAAGAGTAGCCTAACGGCGCTGCCCGGGCAAAATTTGGAGTTAAAAATCTACCCAAAGTAATTCAGAATCCTCGAGGGTGCTACAGAGCCTGTGCACTGTGCTGAGCTTCTTCGGACTCAAGACTTGAGTTAGAAGAAAGAACGGAGCACTTATGGGTTACTACCCGTGTGCCATGATGTTGATCCGTTGTTCAAACTTCAAACTTAAAACCTTTTTTTTTACGTTACTATACTACATATTAGCTATAGTTCTAAAGTCGTTTCCTCAGTTGTCAATCAGTGAAATGTGTTAATTGAGTACCCGATTGTTTCAATCCAGCCTGGGCTCTGAATACCGACTGTAACTCATGCAGTGGCAATAAGTTTTCGGCTCTATATGGTGCACAGCAAGTGCGTCGTGCGAGACAATTTGGTCACGGAATTTTAGCTACGGTAAGGGAACATTAATGTAGTTTCAGCTTTGCCGTTGAAGTTGTAGTGTATTTTCATAAACAGGGAATCAACAGTTTGCACACTCATAAGACAGATCTTTGCCCACACAACTCACGTTGTGTTTTATTAGAGTTTGCAGCAAGTTGACGAGAAAAAGACGAAAAATTTGTGTAATTGCATCGCTTCATCCATCACAAACATTGCTCCAGCCTCGTGTACGCCATGCTCTAACATCTAAGCAGCTGATGTCGCATTTTCATTATATCGGAATCGGTAAATAAACTGTTGTCTACATTTGTTTTCGAGTTTGCAGTTTGGTTAGATATCAGACGGATTAGGAGACAATTTCCTGTTTTGGTGAGCCTTGGGTCTACACAGTTTGAGAAACGCTGCCCTAAAGGATATACAACTAATCTGTTTCTAACATTATTCTAAGATTATTTATTGTTCGATTTTACATAACCTAAATGCATTTTTACCAGCTCGAACAAGCGCACCCACGCCGCAGTTAAGTAGGGTAATGTGCACAACCCACTAAGCCACATCCACTGACCTTCTTCTCTGTCCTAAAATTGGTAAGATCCAGACCTATCGACCCCAAACCCATTAATATTACGTTGCTACTAGGGACCACTTTATCCGCCCGGCTAACTTCCTCACACGCTTAAACCTCGACTTTCCATCGCGTTCGTTCCATCGGTTTCATCGTTGTCTCTCGCACCTTTAATTTGCATTTTTATATGGTTACACCCTGGCTGTGCATCTTGTCTCTCAATTTCGGTTCATGTGTTCCCACTTCGGCATATGGCGTGTGTGGCTCCGGCCATATGGCTTGTCTGGTACTGGCCATATGGCGTGTGTGGCTCTGGCCATATGGCTTGTCTGGTTCTGGCAATATGGCTTGTCTGGTTCTGGCCATATGGCTTGTCTGGTTCTGGCCATATGGCTTGTCTGGTTCTGGCCGTATGGCTTGTCTGGTACTGGCCATATGGCTTGTCTGGTACTGGCCGTACGGCTTGTCTGGTTCTGGCAATATGGCTTGTCTGGTACTGGCCATATGGCTTGTCTGGTACTGGCCGTATGGCTTGTCTGGTACTGGCCGTATAGCTTGTCTGGTTCTGGCAATATGGCTTGTCTGGTTCTGGCCATATGGCTTGTCTGGTTCTGGCCATATGGCTTGTCTGGTTCTGGCCAGATGGCTTGTCTGGTTCTAGCCATATGGCTTGTCTGGTACTGGCCATATGGCTTGTCTGGTTCTAGCCATATGGCTTGTCTGGTTCTGGCCATATGGCTTGTCTGGTACTGGCCATATGGCTTGTCTGGTACTGGCCATATGGCTTGTCTGGTTCTAGCCATATGGCTTGTCTGGTTCTAGCCATATGGCTTGTCTGGTACTGGCCATATGGCTTGTCTGGTACTGGCCATATGGCTTGTCTGGTACTGGCCATATGGCTTGTCTGGTTCTGGCCATATGGCTTGTCTGGTACTGGCCATATGGCTTGTCTAGTTCTGGCGATAGGGCTTGTCTGGTTCTAGCCATATGGCTTGTCTGGTTCTAGCAATATGGCTTGTCTGGTACTGGCCATATGGCTTGTCTGGTACTGGCCATATGGCTTGTCTGGTTCTAGCCATATGGCTTGTCTGGTACTGGCCATATGGCTTGTCTGGTACTGGCCATATGGCTTGTCTGGTACTGGCCATATGGCTTGTCTGGTACTGGCCATATGGCTTGTCTGGTACTGGCCATATGGCTTGTCTGGTTCTGGTCACATGGCTTGTCTGGTTCTGGTCACATGGCTTGTCTGGTTCTGGTCACATGGTTTGTCTGGTTCTGGTCACATGGCTTGTCTGGTTCTGGTCACATGGTTTGTCTGGTTCTGGTCACATGGCTTGTCTGGTTCTGGTCACATGGTTTGTCTGGTTCTGGTCACATGGCTTGTCTGGTTCTGGTCACATGGTTTGTCTGGTTCTAGTCACATGGCTTGTCTGGTTCTTGCGATATGGCTTGTCTGGCTCTGGCAAAATGATGCCATGATGTTAAGTTGGGAAAGTAGTCCATATGAACTTTACTATGGAAGAAGTACAATATGTGGCTTTCAGTCACCAGAAGAGGTCATTTCCTGAAAAGTTTTCGTCCTATACTTTCATGACACTTTCCTGGAGCCGATCCACCTGGATTATGAATCGTGAGTGTAACCATACCAATATAAAAACACAGGTTCACCTCCAAACACTTATTCTGTTATAAGGTCGTCGTTGCATGTACTCGCCGAAGAACCACGTTGCTAACTCAACGTCCTTTCACTTGTCATATCTCCACTGGGAGTGAGCTACCTTATCTCCCTCTACCAACTAGCCTCCGTGGCCACTTTCACATTCGGTTCACAAGAGCTACTCTATTCATGGCTACGACTTATTTCGTAATAAAAAAATAAAACCATGCAGGCCACCATCCAACCTTTAGTTCATGTCCTACACGACAACTCGCGACAGCTGGCTCTTCAGGCAGAACAGTTAAGGAAGCCAGCGGTGCCTTCTCCATGACCACCAGCAGCATGTCGATGGAGATGATGGCAGTGACACAAGCTTTCATGTGGCTGGGATCACAGGACTATTCATTCCCGTGTGTGTGCGCTGAGTGATTCTTTGAGTATGATCCGGCGGGTCGAAGCAGGCTGGTTACGCAGACAGTGGCTTGAGTCGTTGCAGGATTCTCCTGTGTGTGCAGTTACTTTCATACTCGTCCCGGGGCATGCAGGCGTTGTTGGTTATGAGAGAGCTGACAGGCTGGCAGGTGCTGCATTATTGAAGATAGCTCATGGATCACGCAGACATTGTCAATGCCCTAAGAGAGATAGGACGTTCTGAGGAAGCAACGTGTCCACATCACTGCTAAGAATACGCGAACTGGCAGTAAAGATTGGCACAGCCAAGCATGAGAAGCACACCGGACGCACACGAAGTCTTGTTAACCAACATAGGACTGGTACCAATAACCGCATGACGCTGATGAATATGTTGAGAGGGGAATCTGAGCGCCTATGGATGTGTCCGGAGTACTGTGAAGATAATCTAACTCATAACTCACATAGACGAAAACACTTTTATAGGCCCTAAGTTTCGTCCTGAACTCTTAACTTGTTTGTCTTGTTTCGTCTGAAGGGATGCTGTTCTGAACTGACCATTTAATGCTGGGGAAAACGGGCGTTTACTTTCTTACCAGACTATAGAAGGTCACAAGAAACTTCGCAATGAATTAACCAAGAAAGCAAAAACTGGAAAATTGATATCTTTTTACGAACTTATGTCACGTAGGAGAATGGATATTGCCACCAGACGTACTAACACAAATAGTCCGGCGCTAGAAATGCAGTTGATCGTCGATGAAAGCAGTTGTTAGATCCAGACCAGACAACCAGTTGTTAGATCAGTAGCTGCACACGCAATTAATTGAACAAGGCACCACAGTTTCTCTGGCAACAAGCCACTCGCCATTTTAAGAATCTTCAGTTTATAATACACAAAAGGTTGGGCACAGTCGAAAAGCATTCCAAATCAAATCAGCAGCTCACAATGTCATGTCAAGCTCTCAGTTCAATAGCTCGGTGACGGAACTATATTCCTTTCAGTCTATATACAGAGAAACATTCAACGGTCAAGTATTATCAAAAGCACAAACTTGTCACGACTAAAATCAGTAAGCCTGCCTATATATCATAGTGACCGAAAGTCTCTATATGATGTTGATAAAGATGAGAAAGAAGATGACGATAATGATGAATCTGATCTGGTAGTCTGGTAGTATTAGTTTCAGCTTTATAGCAAACGGGTCACTACATTTTTTGCTCCGCTCATGTGCCAACGAAAAAACACACAGAATGTTTATTACAGTCCCTTGTAGAAAGATTGACAGACTGCTGCATACATAAGTTCACCACCAACATTGCGACAACAAAGTAGAAAAAAACATTCCAAATGAAATCCGCAGCTCACAGTGTCTCGCCATGCATTCAACTCAGAAGCTGGGCGACGAAACTATATCCTTTCAGTCTACAAATGGAGCAAAAATGCAACGGCCACGTCAGGCAGAAGCAAAAAATGTGACTCGGCTCCAAACAGTGCCCGTGCCTAGCCTCTATTTTGACCGGAATCTGATGATGACAATGATAATAATAATAATAATAATAATACCGACGATGATGATAATGATGATGATGTTTTAAACGTTCTTTCTGATCGACCATGTGAACATTCGTGCTGTGGCCATTTCTTCAGGTAATTACCACTCACAGAAGATGGCCAGTATGGGGGGTTTAGATGAAATACTTCCATTTCGTCGCATTCATTGATCGCCATATTCCTTTTGTCTCATTTCATCAAAAAGCAGTTGTGGCCTTTCCCAGGGCAGGAATCAATGTCTTTGCTTGCCAATGGCCACCATCTGTTTCTCTTTTTTTTTTTTTCTTTTTCTAACGTGTGAGTTGTTGTCATGTCCATTTTTGTCTGCCTTTGTCCATATAAATTCCCTTCCCCCTCGCCCTCTTTAAATCTCTTTCTCTATTCTTCCTTTCTCTTCTCCTTTATCTTAATTTAACTCTTTCTCTTCTATTGTCGATCTCTCAACTGCCATTGTCTTGTGTTTAATCAGAAATTTCAGCTCGACCCTGTTCATTGTACAACCAGATCCCATCTGTCTCACACACATATATGTCTTTCAGGAGGTGCCACTGAATACAATTTAACAAATGAACATAATGTGTGAATTTGAATCAGGATAGCCACATGTCAGCACTGTTTTATTTTACTGGATATCCTTGGATAGAAGTGGGCCTCACAATTCTTCCTAAAGTCCAAGCTGTGAGATGGTGGTAATCACGTCTATAGACAGCATACTGTCTCATGCACTGACAATCATTATTGGTGCAGATGCCTTGATGTCATCAAGCTGAATATGGTCTCTTTTTCTCAGTTTTTCTTCCTCTCTGTCTCTACCCGCCTCTCTCTCTCTCTCTCTCTCTTTCTTCACTCTCTCTTATTCTCTGACCCCTTCCTTCACCATCTCTCACTTCTCTCTCCTAATTTGCTCCGTATTTTATCCTCTCAAACTGTCCTATGTTCACTCAAGTTTCCACCATCTTCTGTTAGCTGGCGATAATCAAGCAGCAAGAGTCAAGATACAAGGTTCAAGAAGTAGATCATTCACAATGAAGCATGTGAGTCCCGCAGGGCGTAGTTATGTCACCAGTTGTTTTCCTTATTTATATGACTGACATGAAATCCACCCTCTATAATACATGTGAATAGATATATGCTATTGAACTGGCTGTACTGAGCTCCGAGGAGTGTTTTGGCACAACACATACCAGCTTTTACAAATCCAAACAAAATCAATAATGGCCCAGTGCACAGTAAATGTCTGTAAATGACATCAAAACTACAAATACTATGGTAAGTAGAAAACCAAAGACAGTTGTACTCACTTTTGGCATTCTGGGGCTGAAACTCCCAGTCGTACTACGGAGTAACATTTCATCCAAGACTCACATAGGAAAACCAGTTAACATTCAAAGCAAAAAACTCAAAAGAAGTCAACTGGTGAGAAAGTTAGTTGGAACAGCTGGGGGAGAGGCTACCTCAATGTCGCCATCAGAGCCTATAAAGGACATAAAAGGACGATGTTTAAATATTGGACACAAGTGTTAAATGAAACTTTCAACAACAACAACAACAACAAATCAAATTCAAGCCCTCTGCATAATGACAAGGACCATGCCCTCCATGTCCATATCAGACACCGAAGCAGTTACTATTCTCCATGCTCTGGAAGACAGGAGAGACACACAGCTATTTACTCAGCTCACTAGATACCACCGCAGGAAAGACCAAACCATGCACAACCGACTGCTAAAACCCCAGAGGAATATGCTGAAGAGAACATGTTTCATCCAGAATGCCAACGCCAAATTTGCTGAGTCAGACTCCATTTTATATTAGCAAAAATCCTACTCAAACTATACCCCCTCTCCTCAAACCACCCCCTCCCCCCCCCCACACACACAACTTTAGCTCAGGCATAAATAACATGCCAACAGTCAGAAGTACCGTGAGAGGAATCTTCTACAAATCATCTGTAAACAGCTCTGGAATGAAGAACATTACAGAAAGAGAGATCAACAGACTTGATCCACACCAGAGTCGGATAAGAGTTTATGCAGATGGTTCAGCCAAAAAGAACAGGAACGGAAGATAAGAAATAAACATAATGGCCAAATTATTTAAAAATTGAGCAGTCTATACCAATCAATCAATCAGGTGCCGTCTCCACAATGAAGTTGGCTGAATTTAACCTCCAACAAGCCCTGTCTCTTGCCCTTGATGTACGCTTACTCATATTGCTGTTCGTCCATCTCTTGAGGTTATCATCCCACTTGTAACGCTGTCTGCCTCTTGCTCGCCTACCTTGAACCTTTCCCTCTAGGATGATCTTTACAATACTGTTATGTCTTTTAATGTGACCAGAATATTTCACTTGTCTCTTTTTTATTTCACCTAGCAACTCTCTTTTCATTCCAAATTTCCTCAGTACCTCTGTATTTGATAGCTTTCGTTTTCATGAAATACGATCTAATCTTCTCTATATCCACATCTACAAAGAATTGATACGATTTTGATTTTCCAGTTGTTTGTTCATTGTCCATGTCTCTGTGCCATACAGTAAGGTTGAGAATACATAACATTTGACAATTCTCATTGTTAATGTATTGCTTATTTCTCTTGATGTCAGTAACTTTTGCATGTTGTTGAAAATGTTTTCGACCATCCCTATTGTTTTCTTGACTTCTGTTTCACTTCTGCCGTCACATGTTATTACTCCTGCAAGATATAAGAAATTTTTAACTCGTTCAAATTTCACCTCGTTTACTGTGATATTTATTGTTAGCTGATTATTTTCTTTGCTAAATATCATGGTTTTTGTCTGTCGTGGAACAGGTTCCTTTTACACTCACTAAAGTGGTGTTATCTTGTTAGGAACCGAGACAACTGTCTTTTGGTGCAAAGAGCAGACAGTGTCCCTGGATACTCAGATACAGACTCGAATTGGCTCGCGAAAGAAGGTGAGCTGCCTGAATATCCCCAGAAAAGGGATAAGGGAATTTAGATGCCTAAACACTTAGACAGAGCAGGTTACCCCTCCCGACAATTTCCCTTTCTGGTAATAAAATTAAGCCCCCATCTAGACTATGTATATTGGTAGACAACACTGACACCATACATACATCTAGAAATAGAAATAAACTTTAACTATGAGTTTAAATCAATCATAGGAACGTTTATTAAAATTAAAGTAAAATTCAATCATCTATTTACTTTTGAAAATACATTATTCAAACTAAGTAGGATGAAAGATAAAAATGATAGTAACATGAAACTGTCGTCATGAGAGGATCAGTGGGAAATAACATACAACAATTACCACCTGGAGTTTCCCAGAGGATCATCCATTTCAAAGACTGAGGTGGAATGTTGAGGGTCTGTCCCAAGCACCAAGATCTTCCTTAGGGCACTCCAATCATTAGCTACAACCAGCCTGGCAGTGGTTTGGAAGCTCGTCCTGCCACAAGGAATCTGTCCTCGGCTTTTCAGCAGCTAGGGATGGAAACAATCAAAAAATATATAGTCCCTGCTGTTTTGCAAAATAAAATATATTTCCAACTTTCCCCTCTCTCTTCATATTGTCAGAAGTGGGATAATGGTCTAGTAGCCTTGTCATTTACATAGCTTCCACTTCTGACTACTGTCCAGTCCAGATGAATGTCTTCCATCTTCTGTCCTTCAGGATGATAGTGTAATACCACTCATTTACACAGACTCAGACAGCAATATGCAGTTGTAAATGCAACACAAAATCAGACAGAATGTTATAGAATTCTCTCTATAAATGTTGAGAATTCTAGATAAAAGGTCTTGCCTTTCCTGTCTTCCAGATATTCCACTGGGTGTTTTCTTGGACAGCATGTCCTCAAAATCACAGCATTTAATACTGCTGTGTATAAGTAAAATGATACATTAATAACATCATGAATAATACATCAATAACCTGAAAACAAAATTCAGCACTTCTACAACAAGCAAACATTATGAATTATAGAAGTATGAGCATGAGAAGAACAATGTCTCCTATGAAATGTTACCATTGAAATGTTACCATTATCTACACAGACTCTAATAACCAGCCATAGATCATTCATCTACCAGCAATAGAAGATAGATAATTTCCTAAGAGTCTTAGATACAGCAAACAGAAGTAACCTCCTAGATACCGAACAATAGGAATCAGGAATAGATCATAAAGAAATGGTTTCCTGTCCATGTGCAGAAATGGGTCAGCGTGGTTTTTCCTCTGTCTGGTACAATTCTAATATTGTACACGAAATGCGGCCCGAAAACTGAAATCACGATTTAATTAACAGTTACTGTGCTCACCTGGATTTAGATGGGGAAAAAAAGAAAGGGTCACAAAGGGGTGGGAAGTCACCAAGTATTTGTCTACTTTTAAGCGGCGTCTCCCCACCCCAAAAAAAAAGTTTTCGAAAATTTTGAATCCTTTGTCATGTCAATAGGGAAAAAGAATTCCGTCCTCCTGGCTCCCCAAACCCGTTGGGCGAACCTTTAGTTGTTTTTATTTACCCAAATTTACCTTTTTAATTTTAATTTTCTTTTAAAAAACACCCCCAGGGGGTTTTACTCCCCTTTACGGAGGGTATCCAAATTTTTCCCCCAAATTAATTAAAAAAAATTTCTTGGGGCCTTTTTTCCGGATGGGGGTTTTGAAAAAGGTTTTCCCAAAAAAGGGGAACTGGTTTTAAAAATCTAAAAAACCAGGGCTTAGAAAAAAATTTTTATCAAAAGCCTAGGCCCCCGGGCCTTGAAAGGAAGAACAAAAGGCCCAAAATACTCCGCTATTCTTCCCCATTCCAACCTTGGGGGGGAAAGGCTTCCCTTTTAATTTCTTGGGGGGAGGGGCGTGGGGGTTTTCCCCGATTAAAGGGAAAGGGGGCCCCGTAGGGGTTTTGCCATAAAAAACCAAGGGGGGGGGCGTGGGGGTTTTCCCATAACTAAAGAGGGGGGTGGGGGTCTTCCCCAATACTAAAGGGGAAGGGCGGGGGGTTTTGCCATAATCAAGGGAGGGGGCGGGGGTTTTGCCATTCCCAAGAGGGGGGGGGGCGTAGGGGCTTGAACATATAAAGGGGAGGGGCGTGGGGCTTGCCATATCAAAAGGGGAGGGGGGGGGGGGGTTCCCATATCCCAAAGGGGAGGGGGTGGGGGGGTTTGCATTCTCAGGGGGGGGGCGGGGGCCCTTTCCCATATATCAAGGGGGGGCGTGGGGCCCTTTCCCATATCTCAAGAGGGGGGGCGGGGGGGCCTTTGCCATATGTCAATAGGGGCGTGGGGTTTTGCTAACAAAAGGGGAGGGGTGTGGGGGTCTTGCCATAACAAAGGGAGGGGGTGTGGGGGTTTCCTTTTATGCTAAAAAGGGGCAGGGGCATGCCCAAAAAGTAGAGAACCTGAAAATCTTGCCCAAATGTAGGGAAACCCGGGGAAATCTTGCTATATACTGTAGGAGAACCTGGAAAATCTTGCTATATACTGTGGGAGAACCTGGGAAATCTTAAAAAGTGTTTTTAAAAAAAGGGAAAAACCCTCTTTATCTCCCCGTAATTTGTTTAACCCTTACCAAACGCCCCTCTTTGAAGCAGCTCTTTACAGATACGCATTTTTGTTGTCTTTCAGTCCGCCCCTTTAAATCATCCCAAATACAAATTTCTTTTTTCCCCCCTTTTAATAAATCTTAGGGCGATCGTCTCTCAAAGGGAAATAAAAAGGGGGGAAAAGGGAAACCCCCCCCCCCTCCCCCCCTTCTCCCCCCTTCCCCCACACAGAGACAAAACGCAGAAGTATCTTGTAAAAGTCTGCCTCTAAATTTTCATATTTGTTCATTTTTTTCGGGATCTTTATTTTTTAAATATTTTCGATAATTACACATGACATGCAATAAATCATGCACGGGAAAACACACGAAGGGGAAAATTTTTTAATAACACACCAAAAAAAAAGGTTTTTTTATTTTTTGTTATTTTGCATTTTAGAGACTGATTTTTTTCAATTGGGGCCCAGAAATATTTTATTTTAAGAGACCCCGATAGCCTGTTTTAGGGAGGTCGAGAAAATTTTTTTTTTATTGTAGCAATGAAAAATTTTCTTCCCCCTTCTCGCCTCTTCTTCTCTCTCTCTCTTCTCTCTCCCTCCTCTTTCTATATATATATAAATATATATATATATATATAATATCATATAAAATCCCCTGCCCCCCTTTTACCCTTTTTTTTGGGGCCAACAGGGTTGTGGAGTAACATCAAAAGGAAAATTGACTCAAAATGATGTATTCTATAAGGGGAAAGGGAAAACAAAATTTTTTAGTTCCCCCACCTTTCAA
>CAJHNH020004663.1:0-34299 GCA_905116865.2 Candidula unifasciata | reverse complement strand
ATTGGGACATGCAGGCAGCAGCATCCAGGGGTCAGGGCAGCGGATAACGGTGCAGCAGGTAGCAGGCAGCAGGACAGCAGGAAATGGGACTAGTGTAGCGGGTATAAGGAGCTAAAGGTGCTGAACAATGCTAACAGGAGCTAAAAGGAGCTGAAGGAGGCAGCAGAGCAGTCAAAAATGGCATGCCCTACTATTCATGAGGCACCTAATTGCATTGTCATCCTTATATGAGAGATAGAGAGTTTTACATGTGAAACAAAATCAGTGGTGCAATATCCCATCAATAGAATTTCACGACCAAGTAACGTCATACTATACACAAATGGGTCTGTCGTGAGAGGTTACAAGATTAGGCGGGGTTTATTGTAAAGGTGAATGGACACTACTTGAGAGAAAGTCTCTCGTACACGTCACTACATCCAGTTTGAGGGTGAAGTTAGAGACAGTAACGGCAGCTTTCCAATGGCTTGAGAACAGGACAGACCGGCATGCGATTTTAACCGACTCACAGAGTGTGCTTCAGAAATGTGAAACTGGTGTCCTGCGATCAGTTTGGTTTGCAAAACTAGAAAAGATCCAGGTCAAGGGCATATAATGAATGTTCTGCCCAGGATATTCATGTGTTCAAGGTAACGAGCAGACTGATAGATTAGCTACAGCTGCTCTTCTGGGCACTGAACTACTATATAATAAAGCAGATGTGGTGATGGCTCCATAAGATCAAATAAACAGTGCAAAAGAGTAGACAAGAAATCCATACATTGAAAGACTCAACCCGGGGTGGGGGGGGGGGGGTGAGTAGAGGTTCTGGAAGATATTCGCCATTGAAGAGGAAGCATAAACGGACTTTTAATCAGGTTGCACCTGGTAACATAAACATAACAACTCGTCGCTGGTTACTGGAGAAAGGAATGGAGCACATAGAGGTAAGAATGTATGTCCAAATGGCAAGCGCATAAGGTAAATAACTAAAACTTTTTATGTCTCTAAATATCACTAAAGCTATCGAATGTTATGCTTCATACAGCCATAATTTGTTATGCAATTTTCATAATGGACATAACATGTTTGAAGGCAGGTTTTGGATTTTTAGTCGGTGTAACGTTCACAGATAAATCAAACAGCGATCTATAGCAAAACATAATATTCCACATCAAGATTAGTTCCGCTGACGATGACACTGGTAACACTGTACTAATTGTGCATTACTGTCAGATACGATGACTCTAAACTCTGATCTAGAATCATTATATAAGTCTTTATGTACTTGTATGTCCGTCTCAGTGATCTGAAAAAAAACACCTGTATTCTGTTCACCATACACTGGATCGCAGCGTGAATGTCATGTCTGTATCCATGGTCAAGCATCACGCCGGCCATCTTTGCCTAAAAAGATTGTACCTGGTACCCACTCAAACCTAGGTTGGAAGCTTACTAAATGAAATGACTGGTTATCATTATTGGGAGAGGCACACAGCTACTACACTCCTAACGCTCAGGTAAATATTAAACCTGGTATCCTAGCATTAATGCTTGCCTGATGTGCAGCTAGGATAAACAACTAACAACTATTAGCTCTTCTTTCACCTGTTTAGAATATCATAAACTGCATCACTATGTGCATCTCTAAGTACCTGCTAAACACTGAAATATACTGAGTCGTACCGATGTACATGTATAATGATAAAAACCAAAGCATAGTCTTTCTGTTACACACATTTTACAATGAGTTGTCAAACAACTTATTCTCACTTATTTATAAATAGAGTGTTAAATACAACACAAACAGTGAATGGCAAATTCAAAGGGGAAGAGAGCGCTTCAACAGCCATAGTCAATATGAAGCCAAGAAACAACGTTAAAGGAAATACACAGACATGAATGTTTTTATTACAAAACGAATTATGTAATTAAACGGGTTCGTGTACTTAGTAAGTCCAGCAGTTCACACTCTACCCTCTCACCTGAAGCACGAGACCCCCACCCCACCTCACTAGATCAAAACTAACCGACCAGCTTATTTAGTTCGTCACATCAAAGCAGCATTTATCATATAACCCCAACGACCGTGTGTCCAATAAGTTTTTTTTTTTTTTTCAGGAATAGATCTGTCAGATCTTTGACGCCACATATTCAGATACTGTGTATTCCCGGACCTTAAGTGCGTCACAATTCTAATTGATATTAGTTAAATACATTTAACAGGTTAAAACAATTAAGAACATGGTGGGGCCTGGCGGCAGCAACGACAGCCTAGTACATGCACAGAACGCTCAGAGGACATCACGGACCCGTAGTATGATATATAAGGCTATCTCAACAAGAACGTAAATCAGGACAAGGATATCACTGAGAGACGATAGGGCAAATTAGCTCAGGAGTACAGTCAACTAATAAAATATAGGACACGGATGTCATTGACAAACTGTCGGGCATATTACAGCTGGAAAACAATGAACACGTAAGATATCACAGAGGAAAATCACAGACAGAGAATTGTGTATATAATCCAAGGAGTGCAACCATTGTTTCTTTATTCATTTTAGATATCACAATCATGGCATATCTGACATTACCATAAGTGATCCAATCTCCTCCAAGTGTTTTTTAGACTGACTGATGTAACGACGGGTGGCTCCCGCATGGTATTCTGTCAGCTTGCTCCAGTTGGTACACTCGGGGAATGCAGTCTATTCAGTAAAAAGCATTTTCCACGAAACTGAATGCCTCACAGTGATTAGTCTCTCGAATGGCATTGATGATGTCTCAAACATACATACACATACACATATTTATGTGCTGTTATCTACAGTGATTGAATTTACAATCAAAACTAACACAAATGACTCGAGAGTGGTGATTTTCAGGCTAGACATGACTTCATGATTGACTCTAGCGTTTTGAAAATGTCCACATAAAACTGAAGATATAAGTTTGCTTAGAATCGTCTAGTGGTTTTATATTGTCTGTCTACACCTAACAGCCCCTCCCCCACCCCCTTTCCCCACACCAAACCTGTGAAAAAGATATGAAAGAGAGATTTGTAGCATCACCATGATTTCACATCAACACTGCTGACTAAACTCAAATGACATGTTTTTGTTGTTGCCACAAATAGGCAGACATTTAAACAATGTTGCAGACTAATATGATGGAATTTGGTGATTTTAAACTCTTCTTTCCTTCCTGGGTCCGATATTTTTTTTTTTTTAATTTGTAATTGATGTGTATGTATGTATGTATCAGAGCTGTGATATGTGTGTTCTTAGACTGAAACACCCGATTTCGTCGATAAACGTGCCAGTGATTATGATGCGCTATACAGTGAGTGTTCATTCATTGAAATGTGCAGTAAACCCCCCCCCCCCACCCACACACACACACACACACACACACACACACACGTGCGCGCGCGCGCATAACAGTGGCGACACATGCTTCTAAACTGTTTAAAGTCATCAGGGGACGAAAATACATTTAGCGGATACAGTATGTACGTCAACAAGGGAAGCTATGTAATCTGCTTATAGATAAAGATCAACTGTAAAGATAGTGTATGTGAGGAATAATTATGACATTCTACATGCATCTATTTCCTGAAGTCAAGCCACCATAAAAAGATTGTATCATCTACTTGTAATTCAAGCAAGAGAATATGTTCAATATGTATGTACGATGGGTCTTCATAGGTATCATCAGAAAACGTATTCGTTGCAGCTATTGAGCAAACCTGTCTGACTACTCTCGTCCTAATGTGGATTTATTCTCGACACTCTTTGTTCTTTATTTTTGGCAGGTACACACACGTGTGCCTAATATTTGTAATCAGTAACATAGAAACTACCTCACTTGGGTAACTCTGTATCATCCATGTCCAGGAAACTGGTATGCTATTATCACTTACTCAGAGAAGATCTGCAACTTTTATTTAATACGTAAGTTTGCTCATACGTGGTAAACGTTTTTGCAAAAGACAACAAAAAGAAGACTTGCGATGTGGTAATGATGATGTGCAGTCTGCATCTATATTGAAGAGCTTCAGTGTTGACAAGTTTACATACCTTACATCCACCGTGAATAACGACCTGTGAGTGGATCAGAAACCATTAAATTAAGACTTGTTTCCTGATGCTAACTCACACTATCCTAGAACAATACAATGTGCAGCTGTATGCACCTTTTTTTTAATTTTTTTTTTTATTTTATTTTTTTTTTTTTTTTTAACGCTTGGTTGCGTGTATTAGAATAAAACTATGTACACATACTGCGATATTCACTTTTTAAAAAAAAATCCTGTGCCACCAGTGACATCATTTGCTTTACACTTGACCCATTCATGATATTAATTTTAAAAAGAGAATGCACCTACCCAAAAAGAAAAATGGGTAATCGAAATAGACGTAGAAATTCAAAAATTCGCATTCACAAAATGTTTCAAGTACACCGGTTAGCAGAAATATACTTGCTGTGGAATATTATTTGTTGCTAGAAATCACTGATATATATGTGTTCATTAAACACACTAGAAATCAAAGATGTGTCTTCAAACATTGTGTGTCGATTATAGGAATCGCAGAATAAATGATTGTTTAAGAGAATTACATGTGACATATTTCATGATATTTACAGGCGTATATAAATATGGCAGTTGTTTCCCTTGTGCTCTTGCCAGATGGTCATATTTTCATAGCTCGTTGTCACTTTCGAAATGTGGACAGCATTTTTTTAAAAACAATACTGATTCAGTACTGTTTACTACCACAATTTTTCCGACATTGCCAGTGTCAAGCCTGGATAAAATAGGAGGAGGGCTTGAGCGATATTTTTTTTTTTTTTCATATCTATAGAAACTCGTAGAAAAAGACGCCATTCCGGTCAACAGAACAAATATATGGTGTGCGGTGCAATGCGCGCATCAGTAATAGTTTCAGAAAAAAAAAAAACAACACACACAATGTGGAAGTCAATAACTGGACTCGCTAAATGTTTGATTATAAACAAACACTAACTAACATAGGCTATGGAACATCAAAATCGTGGCAAAAAGAGAAAGGGAATCAGAGAAATATCTTGGCAAATACCTGTTACGACTGCAATAAGGAGATAGAGACGAAATGAGCAAATAATTACATAACAGGCTCTGCACTGGAAAATATTCTTTGAAAAAGAGGATGTGCAAGGGAAACATTGTGAAAAAAAAGAGAAAGTTGAATGCAATAAAGCGCAGTATAGTAATCGAATGCGAGACCTGTGCGACGTTTAACGATAGACAAAGGATTATGACGCCGATGAATCCTTTGAGCATGGACAATGCAGTGTATGTTAACGTTGCAAGTAGTTATAGGTTTGTCTTTCACACAACAGTTACCTTTAACACCCCACATGGCTGTATTTCTAAAATTACGTGACGAGACCTGATATCAACAATCGAAATGTCAAAGATAACTCAGATTTATTGGTTTCTTCCACTCTGTATTTTTACTTTAAGACATATTATTTCAGTATTTCGATAGTTATTTAGTGAATTGTAATCATATATTTGGAGTGGAGACTATGGAATGAGCAATTCAAGCAGGATTGGTTGGGGGAGGGGGGGGGGGGAGGATGTAAAGTTAATGTCATGAAGTGAATGGCAAGAATTATGCACAACACTTTGACTTGAAGAGAAAATCAGCATTACACAAATTTACGTATATTGCCAGAGGAGGCAACCTGTAAAAATGCCTGATCGACCACAGGTCAAACCCTTTTATGTGGTACTAGACGATAATGAGATATGTTGTTTTTTAGAGATCTTATATTCCTTACATAACATTTTGAAGAATATAGAGCAGCAAAAAGACGGACAGAGATGTCAGAAACATTAAAGAAACATCGTGGAAGACATGCATCCAGATGTTGCACGCTGACCATAAGAAAATGGCTTTGATACGCTTCTGTAACAATGATTAGTTATGAGAGGTAAGAACAAGCAATACGACGAAACATAAATTAGAAAACAAAAATGTCCCGGAGAGAGGGAACCAGCATATAAACGAGTTACTTAAATTATAATCGGAGAAACGAACCATAACACACGATAACAATAAATAAAACAGAAGCAAATCTATAAGCCTGCTCGTTGCCATGCCCAACCGACGGACATGGAGACAAATCCAGTATATGCTTCCTGATCGAGTCTATCGAGGGATACAGACCTTTCTGAGTGAAAGTCACGCGTTTCTTTTTTCTAAGCATGTCCGGCGAGTCCGTTACCATTATCACAGGTCAACTGGCACTACTCTCCAGCCGTTTAAAAGCTGCCATTACTGCGTTATTTCAATTTTCATGCTAGATGTTAGCTTTAAATTTGGAACAACTTCCATTCTTCTTTGCAGTCAAACCCCTTCCACGCTTTTAGCGTCTTGCTTCAGATCCATCTGTGTATATAATGGTATCATCTCAGCATGAATTCTCAACGATCAGTAATTGTACCGATGATTCTTTTTCTTCAGCTATCCAATACTGACACCTTCAGATCTATAATCTTTGTAAGGCTGCTTTGCTGGGCGGCAGTGCCACCCATTTATCACATCCATTATCTTGTCAATTACACCAAATTTATGATCGGGAATTATGTTTGTGTCCTCTCTTGTGACACCTATCTTCAGCATTTTCCCATGTCGCATGTAGAAATTATTCACCGCATTTTGCTATTTTAGGCTAGCTATCTGTAGCACGCGACTTTTTTCATACACAGACGGCAAGGCTAGTATGCGCTGCTTGTACACACTTAGTATATTCCGTGTTCAACTGAGAATAACCCGCACAGCTTCACTCTGTATGTTTGCCAGGTTCTCCAGATGCATGTGGGATAACGTGACCAGTCTCATAACATACCCCATCTTTGAAAAAATAAGCTGCGTGTCTCGTTTTACATAAATATGTCTTCCTTATTTCTCTATTTAGCTAGTGCTAAAACTGATTCTCGATCTGATCTGTAACACCGCCTCTTCCTCACGGAACTTGAATGAAAGACATATATCAAAATTGATTCCCAGTTATTGTAGACACGTCTTTTTTTTCGATCCTACTGTAATTTACTGCGACGTTCGGAAATTTTTAATTATTTAGCGACGAATCGTATTTGTTGCTATACATAGGGTGATAATGAAACTCGTTTTCTCACACCACTCAGCCACCTCATTACCCATGATCTGCAGTTCTTTATATTCTGTTTGTAAACTAGAACATCAACAGCAAACGTTACAATTCTCCCAGTACCTACTGCCTCTACTCCCGCTCTCAGATTTGTGTATATATTGAAAAGCATTGACAAAGTGACTGTTCCTCGTGGGAATCCTGCTACAATACAGGAGGGCTCAGAGCCGAGCCGTAAGGTAATCTGACATTCAAGTAGGACCTCTTCAGTCCAGTTAACAATCATCGAATAAGACTTCTATGCTCATAAGTGTATACATCAAGACGTCATACTATCCGTGGTGTAGTCATATTCCAGATAGAATGTCGCTACCGTGGCGTTTTCTTTCTTTTTCTGAAGTCCCTCACTTATCTTAAGACAGGATCGCAGCCTTTGCACAACTGTCTTTTTTTTCCCCAAGTCGTTAACTTCCCAACCCTTCTGGAAGCTATTGTAATTTCCTGGAAACACCCCCACCCCCACCCCCCAAACAGTTATGCCAGCTGTGTTTTTAGTGTATTTATTCTATAGCTAATTATCACCCAACGCTGTCAGAAATGTGGGGTTATGAGATCACGCACAATCCTCACTGGTATTGGTGGAAGTCTAGTTTTGTGTGTTGCAACAGAACTGATGTTTACGACTGTAGTTTAAGGTATGTGGGAGAGGTAAAATTATTCCAGCTCGAACACCACTATTTAATACAGCGATGGCGTGCAGCTATATCACTGTACATGTTCCTGATTGCGTAACGATAAGTTTACTCGCTGATATCTTCAAGTGAGATATATTAATATGAGATATATTAGCCCACTCCCCCCCCCCTTTCCCCACCTCTCGCTTTCTGGCCTTTATTTAAATGAAGGCCTAATGAGCGATTTTGTATCTCCCAACAATTGTTGGTAAAGTCGATGTCATTCACAATGGGAATGTTGGGAATAAAAGCTTTTGTTTTAGAAGATAGTATTTACGTAGCTTTATACACAGTTTTTGTGCTGGTGCATAAACTGTTGTGTGAATCAAACATGATGATGAATTGATGCCAACAGTAAAATTGTATATTGATCATGATTCCTGTTTTACATGGCTTGAAGAGAACGGGGATGGTGGTGAGTATTTTGTTTTCATGTGTTTACATTTTATGTATCAGCTACTCTCTTGTTCAATCTAAATCTATAGCATTGCTGAGCAGTGAGTTATATGCAATAGACCGTGTATGAACAAAGGCAGTGAAAGGGTTGTGTTTTTAATTGATAGGCCTCGTGCGTGTTTGTCATAGAGGCTAATATGTGTCTCTATTGTAGTGTTCATTGTTGCATCGAGCACTATGTCTCTGTGATTGCTATTTGTAAGTTTGTGTGTGTGTGCTAAATTATGTTTCATTCAAATTGTTGGGCGCATTATATGCGCCTACCAAATATTTAAAATGTGACATTTGGTCCTTAGGATGCATATTTGTTATTGTATAATTTAGCTATTCGGCTGTTTCATGTATAAAGTATGCTATGGTAACACAATCACCATCGAAACGGAATGGCATGTTGATTTAACAAAAAAGAAAACCGTTACGACTGTAAACAGATGTTGCGACTTCATAATGGTTTGTGTTTTATTCTTTAAGTGATTGGTAATACATTTGTATAATAGAGTTGAAGTAAACCGCATTCACGCTTTAATGAAGTTTTGGTAAGTGCTTTTGCTTCCCTTGCTGATATAAATGTTGGTTATTGATGTACGTTTTGGTTACCTCCCATCCCGTACTTCTTTTTCAGAGTGAGAGTGTGCTATGTGTTTAGTTAAAACACGTAATCTACTGTTCCACTACTCTTATTTCCAGAGTAACAATAACAGATCCCGTAAATACAGTTGTGTTGTTATTATCAGGCCATTTTATTGTAAATGTATAGCTTACCTGCAATCACTTCAGTCTGCATTGTTTGCATGTGCATATTTATAAACCGCTATGGTGTGTGCGTGCTTGTGTTTGCTGCTGATAATATTGTATGAATACGTAGATTACTGTCCCTATTGATTGTCTGCAGAGCGGTCTTTTCGAAAAACAGGTTTCCATAAACAGTGAATTAACAACTGTCATGTGCTTAGACTAGTTGGCCTTCTGGATTTACTGTTTGGGAAAGGCTACAGTCGTGTCTGTGGCTATTTGTTTCAGCATTGAAGGGTGAGCCCGGATATTTAAAAACCAGCAGAGTCACCTCTATGTTTGAGGAAGAAAGTTCCTGTCTGACAGTTTAAAAACTACTATTAAAACTAAAAAAAAAAAAAAAAATTGTTATTTGTTTATCACATACTAAAGCCCTTTGTGCTTTTTAGAGAGATCTAAGTAAAGTTTACTATTTTATGTCTGAATAAAAAAAAATAGAAAAAAAACCTCACCACACACACACACACACACACACACACACACACACACACAAACACTCAAATGGGAACAGCTGAGGTAGCGTTATTTAAATTTAAATTAATAACAAAATTAGAAACGTTAAAATCAGTTTAAAATTTATGTCATCCCTCTTCCCACTTCCAATCCACAGAATACTCCTCTCTCCTCCGAAAGGATTTGAAATTTATCACACACCTTTTTTTTCAGTTACCATATCAATATCGTCATGAAAATGGAGATTTTCGATAGGTGTGCTCTCCGCCCAATCAATGCCAGCGTTTCCAATTCAATACTTTCTTTTTTCGTCACTTATTCAATGGTAAGGAAAATAAACATGGGACGTAAAATGCATCTCTGTTTCACTCGAGCTTCAGCTTCAGACCACTCTCTCAAACCATCTTCGGCACAGTCTGAAACTTCAAACACAACCTTGATACTTTGTAATATTGATTATGGTACCAGTAGCAGTCTGACTGTATATGCGTCTCGCCTGTCACGTGACTATTGGGAGTCGATCAGATCCCCTGGCTATTCTCCTCAGACAGTAATGATCTTTGTGTACTCCCGCACTGTTTGCTCGTTTCTCAAGTACCCTTACATGATGTGCTTTGACAAACATAAAAAATAAACCAGGCGGTGCACAACCAGTGGATCTACCTATCTGCCTGTTCGTTTACCAACATAATGGCATCACCTGGAAACACGCACCTTCATTTAATAAGTAATCCCAAACTACAAAACTTTATTTTGGATAGTGAAATCACAAAACAGTCAAAAATGCCAGAGCTGGTTATGTATTGTGTATATAAGACACGCCATCGTTTCACAGAGGCTAAATACAAGCAACCAGCAAATGAATGGTTAAACAATAAATGGCATTTGCATAGTCCCCATCCGTGTGGGATCCGGGGCTCCACTTTAGGGGGAAACATGTAAAACACTAGCCCCTTCGCCCCTCACCATCAAGTATGTGGTTTAAACGAATCATTCTAGGATTTCACTTCGAAGTTGCAGTAAATTTGCGGTGAAGGCCAATAACATGTATACAAACAAGCTGGACCTGTAAAACGGAGGTGCACACACATATCACGTTCTGAAACAAAGCTGCAGTTCCCACTTACACAGGTAGCTACAAATGTCCCCTGGAGTTGTAGTAGGTGAACGCGAAAAAAAAGCACAATATTCCCTGAAGGCATTGATTAATGGATAGCTACTGCTTTAACATGTAATAGGTGCACTTGTGCATTCCTGCCAAAAAAATCTATACAGTACTGATAAATTCCGATTCCTTTTGAGAACACAATTAGAAGACTAGGCCTAGACAGCCACTAATAAATGCTGCTAATAACAGAAGTGGAACGGCTGATTGACTTTTTACCCCCTCCAGGACATCACACAAGCGATAAACACTAACTAACTGGCTTTCTACCCCACTAGGACATAACACAAGCGATAAACACTAACTAACTGACTTTCTACCCCACCAGAACATCACACAAGAGATAAACACTGACTAACTGACTTTCTACCCAACCAGGACATCACACAAGCGATAAACACTGACTAACTTACTTTCTACCCCACCAGGACATCACACAGGCGATAAACACTGACTGACTTTCTACCCCACCAGGACATCACACACGAGATAAACACTGACTGACTTTCTACCCCACCAGGACATCACACAAGAGATAAACACCCGATGACACAATGTGCCACTATGTGGGTGAGGATCACCGTGGAGAAGTCCCAGAAACCGCGTTCAGCCTTTAGGCCATATTTATCGCCAGGCTATATTGCTGTCCCTGCAAAAAGCGAGAATAGGGCTTCAAATAACGAAAATATGCATCATAAAAAAAGACGAGGTGTATTATGAAACAGGCGTGGAAACGTATTACATTCTAGAAATGTTAAAGTTAAAAAAAAAAAAGGCTATTTATTTGTTATTATTAACAACAACTGCTTCTTACACGTTGAAGACGAACGTGATTTTTAGCTCACATCCCTCATCTTCGTCTTTATGTTTATTTTGTAAATAATGCCGCCAACTCAACACGACAATGAGTAATTGAAACAACCTTTTTATCGTACATGTATATACATTCTGGATTATTTCCCTTTCTGAGAGGCAAACAATGATCACGGTTGCACATCCTGATTATCTATGATAATACCTACGAGTTTAACCTTTTACCTTCTCTCTCTCTCTCTCTCTATATATATATATATATATTCTGTTTTTTATTGACATGGTTTTCTATTCCACTGAGTATAAATGAGTTCTACACAATTTCATATGAGGTAAAGACAACATGTCACAGTCTGCAACATATATCCAGTGATGGTCTACCAACCGAGGCAGTTTATAGGGCAAGCACACGTATTTGCTGGCTTCGTGAAAATATGTTCCAATGTCCACCCAGGTTGATTTAGGATCAAATGACTTGTCTCCATAAATCCTAGTCTAAAACAGGTTCCATGAAATGTTACACTGTTACGTGCAATATTCAGTTCTACTGTATAGTCATTTCTGATCAGAACAGCTTAGTTTAAGAGACATGTGGCAAAGAGGTAATGAGAAGTGGCGAAGAGATACTGATATTAGAGGTGTGGCTAATAAGTACTTATATAAGAGATGTGGCGAAGAGATACTGATATTAGAGGTGTGGCTAATAAGTACTTATATAAGAGATGTGGCGAAGAGATACTGATATTAGAGGTGTGGCTAATAAGTACTTATATAAGAGAAGTGGCGAAGAGATACTGATATTAGAGGTGTGGCTAATAAGTACTTATATAAGAGATGTGGCGAAGAGATACTGATATTAGAGGTGTGGCTAATAAGTACTTATATAAGAGATGTGGCGAAGAGATACTGATATTAGAGGTGTGGCTAATAAGTACTTATATAAGAGATGTGGCGAAGAGATACTGATATTAGAGGTGTGGCTAATAAGTACTTATATAAGAGATGTGGCGAAGAGATACTGATATTAGAGGTGTGGCTAATAAGTACTTATATAAGAGATGTGGCGAAGAGATACTGATATTAGAGGTGTGGCTAATAAGTACTTGTATAAGAGATGTGGCGAAGAGATACTGATATTAGAGGTGTGGCTAATAAGTACTTATATAAGAGATGTGGCGAAGAGATACTGATATTAGAGGTGTGGCTAATAAGTACTTATATAAGAGATGTGGCGAAGAGATACTGATATTAGAGGTGTGGCTAATAAGTACTTATATAAGAGATGTGGCGAAGAGATACTGATATTAGAGGTGTGGCTAATAAGTACTTATATAAGAGATGTGGCGAAGAGATACTGATATTAGAGGTGTGGCTAATAAGTACTTATATAAGAGATGTGGCGAAGAGATACTGATATTAGAGGTGTGGCTAATAAGTACTTATATAAGAGATGTGGCGAAGAGATACTGATATTAGAGGTGTGGCTAATAAGTACTTATATAAGAGAAGTGGCGAAGAGATACTGATATTAGAGGTGTGGCTAATAAGTACTTATATAAGAGATGTGGCGAAGAGATACTGATATTAGAGGTGTGGCTAATAAGTACTTATATAAGAGATGTGGTGAAGAGGTACTGATATTAGAGGTGTGGCTAATAAGTACTTATATAAGAGATGTGGCGAAGAGGTACTGATATTAGAGGTGTGGCTAATAAGTACTAATATAAGAGATGTGGCGAAGAGATACTGATATTAGAGGTGTGGCTAATAAGTACTTATATAAGAGATGTGGCGAAGAGATACTGATATTAGAGGTGTGGCTAATAAGTACTTATATAAGAGATGTGGCGAAGAGATACTGATATTAGAGGTGTGGCTAATAAGTACTTATATAAGAGATGTGGCGAAGAGGTACTGATATTAGAGGTGTGGCTAATAAGTACTTATATAAGAGATGTGGCGAAGAGATACTGATATTAGAGGTGTGGCTAATAAGTACTTATATAAGAGAAGTGGCGAAGAGATACTGATATTAGAGGTGTGGCTAATAAGTACTTATATAAGAGATGTGGCGAAGAGATACTGATATTAGAGGTGTGGCTAATAAGTACTTATATAAGAGATGTGGTGAAGAGGTACTGATATTAGAGGTGTGGCTAAAAAGTAGTTATATAAGAGATGTGGCGAAGAGGTACTGATATTAGAGGTGTGGCTAATAAGTACTAATATAAGAGTTGTGGCGAAGAGATACTGATATTAGAGGTGTGGCTAATAAGTACTTATATAAGAGATGTGGCGAAGAGATACTGATATTAGAGGTGTGGCTAATAAGTACTTATATAAGAGATGTGGCGAAGAGGTACTGATATTAGAGGTGTGGCTAATAAGTACTTATATAAGAGATGTGGTGAAGAGGTACTGATATAACAGACGTGGCGAAGAGGTACTGGTATAAGAGATGTGGCGAAGAGGTACTGATATTAGAGGTGTGGCTAATAAGAACTTATATAAGAGATGTGGCGAAGAGATACTGATATTAGAGGTGTGGCTAATAAGTACTTATATAAGAGATGTGGCGAAGAGGTACTGATATTAGAGGTGTGGCTAATAAGTACTTATATAAGAGATGTGGTGAAGAGGTACTGATATAACAGACGTGGCGAAGAGGTACTGGTATAAGAGATGTGGCGAAGAGGTACTGATATTAGAGGTGTGGCTAATAAGTACTTATATAAGAGATGTGGCGAAGAGATACTGATATTAGAGGTGTGGCTAATAAGTACTTATATAAGAGATGTGGCGAAGAGGTACTGATATTAGAGGTGTGGCTAATAAGTACTTATATAAGAGATGTGGTGAAGAGGTACTGATATAACAGACGTGGCGAAGAGGTACTGGTATAAGAGATATGGCATAGAGGTACTGATAAAAGAAATGTGGCGAAGAGGTACTGAGGTAAGAGGCAACATGGAGGAGGGTTCGGAGGGAGGTGGCATATAGCTCACACTTACGAAGCATACAACACTAAAAATGAATATTATGTGTGTTTGTAGAGTGCAGACATGTGGTGTGTCAGCAGTACATAAATTGCTGTCACTGTCTGAGTTTCTAAATGCAGAAGAACAACAATCACGATCTCGTGTGTAAGATCTAAGTAATATAAAAATGTATTACTTAAACATAAGGAATAAAACCAGAGCCTTAAGATTACGCAGTCAACAAAAGATATAACCACACCCTCAATGTTTTTGGATAGGACAAACACTGAGAAAACAGGAGAACTAGAATGTCTTTGCATTGGAACCCACAGGGCATAGGGATAAAGGAAGGCCAAAAAATACATGGAGAAGAGAGCTGGAGAATGAGGTTAGAAAGATGGGGAGGACATGGGGAGAGCTCCATGCAATAGCGAAGGATAGAACGACTTAGCGTAGGTTGGTTGAGGGCCTATGCTCCATTGGGGGATAGAAAGGCAAAAGAAGAATAACATACCCCGGATATTAGTTCAGTTAATCTGGTGAAAGGGATGTATTGAGAGGAAAATTTCTACTCACCATAACATCCAGAGAATCCACTACCCTTTACGTCACATCGCCCCTCAAATCATTCACAAAAGTTTTCCACTTTGCTCTTTTGGCCTCTACAGCACAGCGCTTGAAAACCTCCACCTTTTCTTTTTTCACATTTTCCGCCATCTTCACTTCCTCTTATGAGCTTGAGGGTGTCTGTCGTACTTTTTACTGCTGCTTCACTATTGCTCTCATTGTCTTCCACGCCTGTTCTATTTCTGGAGTCCACCATGGGGGCTATAGTATATTACATGAGTTTGGCAATTTTGTTGTCTGCTCCCTGTTTGAGGCGTCCAAGTATGTTACTGGTTCACTTTTACCGGAAGGTTTTGCGTACTCTCTGAGCCTTAACCTTGCTGTGTTTAGAAATCAGGACTGAACAAGGTAGGTGATCAAGTCCATGGTCTTTCATGACAGTCCATTTAACAGCTAACATCAACGACTATGAGACAAATGTCAAGTCAATGGCTGTATCTGCATCGCCAGACCTCATAGTCTCATTCTATGGCGCACATTATTTCCTTAACTGCGATGCCCGTATTTTACGTATTAGGTGTGAAGGCTTTCTGCATTCCAGTAAAACATCTGGAAAAACCCGGGAGCTGCGTGGTCTCGAGACGTGGCGCCCGCCTTGAGTGCTAGAGGTTCCGCGGTTCAGGCCCAGGTAAAGGCTGATATTTTTTCACGTAGACTTGTTGTAATTTTCCCCTGGTCTCTGTGTAGTAAGATCGGACGGCCGTGTGTATTGTTGCACACATAAAAAAAATCCCTGACATTTTGAAATCGAAAAGATTAGACTTACGTTGCTGCCCGGGAACAATTTGGAGTTAATAATCTACCAAAAGTATTTCAGGACCATCGCCGGTGCTTCTGAGTTTGTACACTGCGCTGAAATACTTCGGACTCAGACCTGAGTTAGAAGTAGAGTGCAGCACGTATGGGTTACTACCCTTGTGCCATGATATTGATCTGTCATAAACCTAATCTGTAACATCCGTGACGACTTTAACCTGTGGTTATTGATATCAATCAAACATTAGATAGATTATACCCCTACAGTATCAACGAGGAGGTTATGTGCCAATGGCAACAGTGTTACGGCGTACTGGATTTACAATCATCGTCACCATATGGAATACATGAGAACTTATAGTCAGACTAGCATTGATGACAAGATCGTCGCCATAACGTTGAAAATATCAGTGTAATTGTAGCTCTCACTTTGCTCAGCATCGTGTGATGTTTTTATATTGTCTGAGAACAGCTGCTCCATTCTACCCCTTTCGATATTAAAGAGATTTCACACAGACCTACAGGAACATGTAAAATCAAATTCGTCTAACTAAACTGTCGAGCTGCGAATTCTTGTTTGTGTCACAATTCGGCAGATATTCAAATAATGTGTTCTACTTCTATGATCTACCTGGATAATTTTAAATTATTATCTTTCCTCCTTCGTTAAACACTTTTGTTTTTGTTTTTGCAGCTGTGTTTATAGAGAGCCTCAATTGTCTAGGGGCTAGACGCTCGCCTGCGGATCGGAAGGTCGTGGGTTCGCTTCCTGGCGTGGCCAGTCGTTTTTTTTTTTAATGACTTTGGTTTCCAGGTCGACCTAGCCTTGATTGGGTACCAGGCACAGTCCTGGAAAGTAAAGGCGGCTGGTGTGATGCTGACCACATCACTCGCCAACTGCCATTTAGTATTAAAAAAATATGGGTCTAGCCCTGTATACCCATACGCCTGAAAGGCGTTGAAAAAGGTCCTTTACTAACAGTGTTAATGGCTTCTCGGTCTTTTGGCTGAGATTGAAGTGTAGTTCTGCTGTACCGGTCTGGCTAGTGGGACCTGGTCTGTCACTGACCAAACAACAATGAAAACCCGAACAGCAAAAAAAAAAAAAAAAAAAAAAAAAAACACACACACATTTGAGCCTTGCTGTTCCCCGTTCAACCTGGATTACACACGCAATGTCCTTCAAGTAGTCGTGAGGCCAAACGGGACATTTGAGAGACAGATCCGGTAACAAACTCCATACTCTCAGAGCAGCGATGTACATCAAAGACCCAATTTTATCTACAACTGTACTGCTGACTATGAACTGCTATACAGTAAGTGAACATTCATTAATTGAAATACGCAGTAATTTCCATGCATGTATACCAGTGAAGAAATATGTTGCTGATGCTTGGTGGTAATAATCAGGGGATATAAACACATTCAAAGGATACAGGATGAACAAGAGCAAGGGACACGATAAAAACTATGTCTTTATTCAGATCAATTGTGAATATATGAAATGTGACAAGTGAAAATGACATTCTTTTTGAATCGGTTCCTTTAAGTTAGACCGACATAATAAGACTGCAACATATATTTAGAATTCAAGTAAGCAACTTTTATTGATGTATGCAAACATTAGCTTGAAAGATGACATCACAAATCGATTCATGTCAAACGTTGATAGAACCTGTCTGACTGCTGGCATTCGAAATGATAGTGATTAGTTTCAGAAGATTAGGTGAATTTTTGGCAGGTACGTGCATGTGTGCCTAATAATTGTAATTGTTAGATAGTATCTCATCCAGGAACTGTGTTTTTAAGGTTGTTCTGGGAAATGACAATGGTTGACAATTCCTTGAATCTTATATCACATTGATGTGGCCTGTCGTTTTCAGACACACACTTACTCTCACACACATTCACACACAACCATACACACACACGCACTCACGCACACACACGGACACGCACTCACGCACACATGCACATACACACACACACACAAGATCAAGCGAAATGTATGAATTATAGGTGGTTTCCTACATGTAATGTGCAGTTGTGCATCTATCTGTCTTCTACACAAACCAATGCATTCGTGACTACACGTTAGGGTTTGTTCATTGTTTGTTTGGAGATAGTGTTTGTAGGGAGCTCATATCCATGCTTCTTCTTCTCTTCCACCTAGTACCTCATCAAAGTGTCGGGGGGAGATGTAAAGTTCGTTGATGAGATCTGTCAAGGGCACTATTAGGACTGATGTTCACTACTGTATAGCTGTTCTTAATGCCATCACTCAATATTTTCCGAGGTCTTCCACTCGCTCTATACCCGTTGTAACGTTTTGGTGTGGCACGCTGTGGCAGATAGTACCAGGGCATTCTTGTGTGTCCAAACCAATTCGGTTTTTTTGTTCTTTGCTGACCTGTAAAACTGGCTTTATTCCTAGCAATCGTCTCATTTCGTGATTTCGTATTCTGTCTTTCATTGAAACTCCCGCGGCTCTTCTAAGGCATTTCATCTCTGTTGTCACAATTTTACGTTCATTCGAGGATGTAAGTGTCCACGGTTGGCATTGATAGCATAGTGTTAGGCAAAAAAATAGTTCTGATAAGATTCATTTTAGTACTCTGGGATATCTGCCTGTGTGTCAACAGGGGAGATAGTTGCCCCATTACTTGATTAGCTTTGGCACATCTCGAGCTAATTTCTCTGTCCTGTCGGATGTGAAAATGGATCCAAAAAATTCTTCTGTTTGTCTCAAGGTGTTATTTTTTAATGTTACTTCTAAATTGTCTTTCTGTCTTCCTGTCACCATTGTCTCTATTATATTCCTCCCCTTTGTTACTAATTTGAATTAGGTGGTTCTGTACGCATTCCGAACTTTCTGCTATGATTACCGGGTCGTCTTCGAATAGTAATTCTGTAATATCTTCTTCACGATTAAAGTGCGTTTCATTACATATGGTAGCCTTGTACGTTATCAAAAGAAGCGACGATAGTACACAGCCCTGACGCACACCAGAGTTCACTATAAAAGTTCTTGACAGTCCTACCTTCGATCTTATGCAACATTTAATACGTGTGTACGGGCTTTTGCAAATAATAATGAGATGATTGTTGATTCCCTTTTTCCCCATACATTCCCACAACATATTCCTGTCGACTCTATCAACAGTTTTTTCTTGGTCTATGAATGTCAACAAACATGTCTTATCGTGTTCTATTGCCCTCTCTGATAGTTGTCTCAATGTATAAATGGCATCTGTGCAACTTCTGTTTCGTCGAAAGCCCATCTGTGCTTCTGAAAGTTGATACTCTATAATGGTCTTTGCCTTTTTTCGATGATCTTAGCATACATTTTCCCAGTGTGACTGAGAAGTGATATTCCTCTGTAATTAGTACATTCCCTCTTACTTCCTTTATTTTTCCACAACGGGACGATGACAGCAGTCTGCCAATCTGATTGTGTTTCTTGATTTTCCCATAACACATGAAATTTTCTCTTTAACCATATTGCTCCCGCTTCTCATGCTGCCCTGATGGCCTCAGCTGATAGATCATCAATACCTGTCGCCTTTAGTCTAGGGGCGGTTTGAATGACATATTTTACTTCATCCAATAATATACCTGGTTCTAGCCTCACTGCCGTTAGTTCCGAATTTTTTTTATGATCTTCCCTGTTTTTATCTGTTTTTTAGAAGCTAAGTAAGGATTTAAAGTAATTACTCCACTTTGCTAAAATTTTGGTAGGTTCTATTAAAGGTTTGCCAACTTCATCATTTATAATTTCTGTTGAGTTGTATTCTTCAGTCCTGTTTCTCATGTCTTTTTTTTAAATAGTAATTTTTAACTGCTGTTCTTTATTCTTTAGCCAGCTTGCTTCCAAACTTCCCACGAATCTATTTTTGTTTGTATATATATATATATATATATATATATATATATATATATATATATATATATATATATATATATATGTAAAAAGAAATTAACTGCTGTTAGAAAGCAACAGGATCCGGTCAGTTATAAATTATGAAATCATGAAGACATTGGAAATATATGACCACGCACAAGAATTCCTCGTTATCTATAAATCAGTTATCGAAACATGTATTACAGTTTAAGGGCTACTGTAGGGTTAAATTAAATATACTTGATGCGAAATCACAACAACTAGATCAGAAAACCCATAACAGAAAGACAAAGAAAATTAGAATTTTTCAAGCAAACAGAAATGTGCTTTTCCCTAATGATATCCAACTCCAAGACAGGGAGTCATCCATTTATTTAGGCAGAAATGTAGATACAAGGAGGGAGTGGGAGGTATTAAGAGAGACATTAAACTATCAATACAAAAGGCAAGAGCAGCTTTTATAACACTGGGGAATTTTTGGAGGTCAAAAGAAATGAAAACTATTTCTAAACTACAAAAAAAAAAAATTTCAAAGTCAAATCAGTACTGATGTATAGAGTGAAAACATGGAGAACAGCTAAGGCAATAGCTAATTAACTACGAACATTTATTAACTGGTGTCAGTGCAGAACAGAAGGATTTAAATGTTATGATAGAATCACTAATGTAAAACTTGGGCAGAGAACTAAACAAGTTCAAGGGAACCAAGCAGTGAAGAAAAGACGCTGGCGTTGGATAAGACAACAAAGTTGAGAAAACCCAAGAACAATATGACTAGAGTATCTTTGCAATGGAACCCTCAGGAACATATAATAAAGGAAAGGCTTAAAAAACACAGACACACACACACACACACACACACACATAGAGAAGGAAACTAGACAATGAAGTTAAAACGATGAGGAGAACATATAGAGCTGCATGCGATAGCGGAGGATAGAGCGACTTGGCGTGGGTTGGTTGAAGGCCTATGCTCCAACGGGGGTTACAAAGGCAGTAGAAGATATTAGGATCACAATGTTAACTTCGTTTTATCACTCAGCGAAAGAGCTGGCAGAATCAAGAAGGAGGGGCATTGCCTTGTTCTGGAGTATCAGACTGCAGATGGAGATAGGTTGAAGTAACCATTTAGACTCTCAAGGTCGTACTGTTGCCCTCTAGGGAGTTGATTAGAATCCGATAAAGAATATGGATTCTGATTCAAGACGTGTGTAAGTGCGCTAGCGAGTGCTCGAAGTATTTGGGTGAGTCTTATCCACATATCAAGTTATTGCAAATTTTCATTCGTATATATTTTCTTACATGCTATCGACATCGCATTTTGCTTACACTCAGTCAGTGGATGATATTCCAATTTATCGCTCATATATCCTCTAAAACGAGCATAACAGCAGCTTGTGTGAGTGTTTGCGATGGATAATTTCCCAAGTATCTGTGTCTCTTTCGGATAGCTTTTTATGATCTATTGAGTTGTCGGGCGGATCTCTTCAAAGTTGTTGTGTTTTGCGAGGCACAGCTGCCACAGCTTTTATGGACAGCAATTGTAAACTTTTGAGTAAACAAGGCGGGCTGAGCAAGCGGTCATGCTGCATGGGCAACACATGCTCTCCATAATTGTACCCACGCTCTGTGCTATGGAGAGGAGAAACTCAATACATGGCCATTAAAAGGTCTCGGAATCAAATAAAGAGACTTTAGTTTATGTGTTATGTCCTCGTCATCTGACGTAGGCGAGGGCGTCACGGGTAGTTTCTGCTGGTGGGTGACATTTTCGAATATCATTGATTAGCTTACTACCCGCCTCAAGCTGGTCACCCCCCCAGCCAGTAAGGTGTTGATCCACAACAGCGTGTTTGCTTCACTAGGTGCTTGGAGCTAGGACAAAATCCGAAACACCGGCTGTAAAAACAAACCCTCCAGGTAAGAAGAGAGATCTCATGTCGGGGTTCAGCTGGCAACAGGGAACGTTAAAACCATGTGTCCAGGATTTGGAATAATCTTAAAACCATTAGTTACGTGAGAAAAACGACTGTCATTGATGCCGAACTCAACCGGCTTAGCAATATCGCTGGCCCACATGAGACCCGTCTCCTGAAAATGGTTTCCTTAGGGAAAAGAACTATACCTTCTTTTGGAAGGGCAGAGGTCAAATAAAATCCGACAACATAGAGCGTGATTTGCTTTCTTTAGTTTCTTCAAGAGTTCACCCGAAGCCAAAAAAAAAAAAAAAAAGAATTGTTTACACTGAAGCACAAACATATCCTTAGGATATATTCTACCAAAACTGAGATCCTAATAATTGTTTTTAATTCCAACAGCAGCTGGAATACTTTTCTAGTGATGTGCAAGAGGAATGTCAACACAGGAATGAAGTCTAAAATAATCCTATTGATTTAACAACTTCGTTTTACCTAAATAATAAAAAAAATCAGCCCATCATTTGTTCGTCATAAATAAGCTGCGTTAATGTGTTCGTAATAAAAAAAGCGGGCACTTTGTCTATGCGCAAGTTTTCCAATTAGGGACATAAATAATTAGTACTGTTTGCCTAACATAATACGATTATTGCAAAGTAATAATTTAGTAAGTAACTGAGAAAATTAAACACTTGTTGTTTAACTACCTAAATTGCCATGCAATTGATTAAATAAACATCAAACAAATTTGTTTCCTATAATTGGAAGCTACTGCATCAGAAGGAGAATTGCTTTCGAAGGCATACATGTTTTGTTTTTATGCAGACAGCTATGGAATGACTGCTAATTACAGACAGGAATAAATCAATGCGGTTGTAAAACATAATTTGATTGTAATTGATTTTCCTGACAGGACTGTGTTGTGCAGTCCGTTATACAACCTCGTGGGCGTGTAAGGAGGTAAGGAGTCCAAGTTGTTTGAAGATAGTAAACACAAGAAACTAGTTCTTGAATCCAGTTGGTTTGTTCTTCATGTTATTTATCATTGTTCTAGTTTTGCCCGTCTGGTTAAGGGTAGCAGCAACGCCGACTTTTGTGTCTGACCGAAGCTTCCCTTTCCGGGCAGGTTTTCCATAATGGTTATTTTCATCATGGCGGACAGGGTTAAAAACTTGACCTATCCTTTACTAGTTTACTGAAACTTGACTGTAGCTGCTATCTGCATGCTGTTTCTTGCTGTTTACTTTGTTCTGTTTCACTGTTGACAAAGTAATTTTAATTTCTATCCCGTATCGAAGTGGTAGAAAATCACAAACATTATAAGTATTTCGTGGATCAAGATATAAATAAAGTCAACGTTAAACTACAAAATTTTAACATCGAAGCAAACTGGCTCATAGAGAGCAAGATGCATGATAAACTGAAGTACATGACAGCTTTAAAATTTCTTAGTCATAAGAAAGAAATTACCACACACGATAGTTCTTAGCAGTAAATTGTTGATGGATCCGAATGAATGAAAACTTACACAAGACAACAGAGATATGTGGTATAACTTATGCTTAACGACGGTAATGATTAACAATAAGAACATTACCTACATGTTTCAGGCAGACCATACCTGCTTTGAAAATATGAAAAAAAAGTAAAAACAGAAAAAAGAAAGAAATACTTTTTAAAAAAAAAGCATAGGGCACCCACATGTATCTTCATATAATAACTAAATCACATTTAATAATGTAATCAACTATAACATTTGGGTGGAGTAATATAAGTTTTTTAGGCGCCCCTCGCTTTTATTAATCGTGGTATAACATTGCAGATGACTATCTGTAAAGACAGCTCAACTCTTGTATCCATTAAAGTATATGAGAAAGTATACATACAATAAACATTTGCAAAAGCCCGCCATTGTGACCAACATACAATAGCATAAATTATTTTATATATTTTTTATGCACTTCTGAATATATTCAAGATAAGTAACAAAACCTACTGGTATATAAACTGTATTTTATGTTCTGAACTGATACATTCTGCAGGAGATCGCAGATTATGGAGAGGCATGATCGCCCACGCCAGTCGGCAAGGCACCTGATGATGATGATGATGACTTTATGTTCTTCCTTTTCTTTTTTTTTTTTTTTTTTTAATAATCTTTTTAGTCGTATTTGCTTGTTACAAATCCAAGCTTTCGTCCCCTATCATTTGTGGTATTCCAACTTTCATTTGAATATGTTGTAACTGATATAACATTAGAACTAAAGATTGGAAGTGTGGTCTTAAAGCTGTATAACTTAGAGTTCCACATTTTGTTTACACTTGTAAAGACTTGTTGCTTTGCCATTGCGTATAATTATTTGTTTCGCTGTATCTCCTTGACAATGAAAATTGCTAAACAAATAGGTGAATTGGTCCGTTACTTTTATTGGTTTGTTCTCTAGCATAACATTGACATAAATGTTATGTTTGGTATCTTTGACGTATTTCTTTTCTCAAAACGTATCTGTTGTCCTATTTTTGATGCTGTAGACGACACATAGTATGTTTATCTGTGGATGTCTGTCATTTATTTCACTTAACAGAACAACAACATCTGCGAAATCCAGATCTTCCAGATATCTGTTCTCCACCCAGTCAATGCTCGTATTGTCGTTGTAGAATGTGTTGATTACCTAATAATTGGACCCCCTCCCACCCCCCCCCCCCAAAAAAAAAGACAGATGGATGCAGCCTTGACTGAATATGTTAACACTGACTAATTACTCAAGTATCTCCACAAAAAATGTTACTATGTACAATATTATGGTCAATGTATGCATCAAACACTAGCAAATCAAACCACGTACATGATTGACTGATGGACTGACTGATGGACTGACTGATTGTTAACTGCTGCAGAAAGGTCTGACACTTAGGGATTGAAAATCTGTCTAACATATATTGTAAAGGTATGATGGTTGACTCTCAATATCACTCCCCTCAATCTATTGTGTACAGTATAAACATACCATATGTCTGAAAACACACACATATGTGTTTTGTGTAATTCGATATATATATATTCCTGTATGTTCGAGCGCTTTTTTATAATTAAATATATAATATATATATATATATATATATATATATATATATATAATAAAAAACCGCTCGAACACACACACACATTCACGTAAATATATCTATACATATATATACACAAACACTCACACAAGCTGCTTTAATGCTCATTTTAGAGAATATATGAGTGATAAATTGGAATAGCAGCCATTGACTGAGTGTAAGCAAAATGCAATTTAGATAGCATGTAAGAAAATATATACAAATGAAAATTTGCAATAACGTGATATGTGGATAAGACTCACCCAAATACTTCGAGCACTCGCTAGCGCACTTACACACGTCTTGAATCAGTCTGATACTCCAGAACAAGCAATGTCCCTCCTTCTTGATTCTGCCAGCTCTTTCGCTGAGTGATCCAATAGCTTAAAATACTCCTGCATCCTGCAGAACGAAATAATGTATCAGCCTTAGGCTGAGATTTCTCTGTGGAATTCCGGGGTAAAACTTCCTCAAGGATCCACCACGGCCTGACCACACGTCCGCCTTCTTGTACCTTTTGACTGCGAATGTCTAGATTCCAATTCCCTAACAACACTACGTAATGTTTATGACGTCCTATTTGCTCAGTCATTGAGAACAACGGTCCAGCCCATTGCTCGGGGTGTATTTACCCTTGCCTAAACATCAAGCCAGTTTGAACTAAACATGTCAAACAGTGAACGTTATTAAAAGTCAACATACGTATAGTTAACATATGTGAAATTAGAGGACCGAGGAAAGTCACAAATTTAACCATATGAGGAAAAGCGAGAAAAGATACTTTTCTATAGTCTATGGGAGCGAAGTGTTTCTGATGGCGCAACTGTAGTGCCATGCACACGTGTGCCATGTTTGTCTATCCTGTGTTCAGTATGTTCAGTGGCAGGAAGAACGCAAAATTTCAGTAAGAATAATTTGCGGTCTATTGCTATAGTTTACTATTTCAGTCGCAGAAATATACGCCATAACCCCTTCCATCTGAAGCAGTTGTGTCATTAAAGTTTGTTAATGGTGTGTCTATTCAAGTTCAATTAGTTAATGATATGTCTAAATAAGTGCAGCTAACCATGGATGTGATTTCAATGATCACACCGACTACCTTCTGGAGCCCGGCCGTGATCATGGACACGACCTCCTGGAGACCGGTCGTGATTATAGACATGACCTTTTGGAGAACGGCTGTGATCATAGACACGACCTCCTGGAGACAGGCCGTAATCATAGGCACGACCTTCTGGAGACCCGCCTTGATCAAAGAAACGACCTCCTGGAGACCGGCGGTGATCATAGGCACGACCACCACTGGGGTGTCTCTGGTGCAACCCAGAATGACCCGCATAGCCGCGTTCTGCATGCGCTCTAGTTTGTCCATCTGAGTCTTTGAGACGGTAAGCAGTCCTAGGCCATAATCCACCACTGACAGGATCAGGTGTGAAAAGTGTGAAAAGCTTCAGCCTTAAAAATAGTGAAACGTTGACCTTTTATTTTTTTATGTTTAAATGCAAATATTAAATTGTATTGACCTGTAAACTGTACACATTAAAAAAATGGAGGTTAATGTGTGTGAGCCACATACATCAAGAATCCATTTGTTACTTTATAACATAATATTGTTTTTTCATATAACATATCAGAATACCGAAAGGGTAGACGGGTTAAAAAAAAGGTAGGGGGTGTAAAGGGAGGAAGATACAGAGATGAGGACATGAGTCTTGATTTAAAGAACAAACGACCCCCAATGTTCTGTTTCTGGCCGCTTCTAGACTGAATGTATACCTTTCAAGAAACACATTTTCCATGCAGAAGAAAGATTTATCATTCCATTGTTCGAGAACAGACTACAAATAATTCGAATATTTCGCTTTACATGTTTTAGAACACAACATACCATTTTCATGTCATTTGAGAATCGAAGAGTGGGCAAGCGCATTATTATTTTCATGGGCAACGATGAAACCCACGTTTGCTAACGGAGGTACTGTCCATATTACCAGTAGCGATTATTAGGTACACACGTGGATACCTGACAAAAAGTTATGTCAGAAACCACTGAATTTGAAGCAGACTTTCTACCCCACTATGACATCACACAAGCGATAAACACCTGATGACACAAAGTGCCACCATGCGGATGAGGATCACCGTGGAGAGGTCCCAGAAACCGCGTTCAGACAATTGGTCATATTGATGGCCTGCCTATATTGCGGCCCCTGGCAAAAGCCAGAGTGGGGCTTCAATCAACAAAAAATTACGTCCTAACAAGGACGTAAGGGGTATGTGTAATTAATTTCAAGAATGACTAAAGTCAGACTGCTTTTGCTCGACAGTTGCAACGAATATAAGTTGTAATGTTATCTACCAACTGCATTATGCAAACATCAAACACCGTGTCCTAATTCAACTCCGACTAGATGTTACATCCAAAAACCAGCTGTTTGACTTCAGGTAATCAATGCATATTAAATATCAGACGCGTCTATAACGAACAGTATCTTCACAGTTGCATCTATCAGGACATGGGTTATATTGTTTCCCTTCTTGACCCCAAAACTCTGACCATTGAATGCATTTATTTCCCCTAATTTACCAGCCAGTAGAGCAGATCCAGCGAATCTGTATGTCTGTTCATTACCCACTACGCCGGCATAGCCTGGAGAATAGTTTGCTCATTAACCGTGACCTTTCCAGTGAATTTTGCCACTCTCCTCGAAACATCTCTGTCTTCAACTTTCTCAGCCGGCCTTCCATGTCTGTTACGATTACATGTGTATGCATCTGGTTCTTTGAAGTTACCGCCTCCATCTCTATTCTCATGCTAGTTATTGTGATGTCGTATGCTAGGATGTCTTGCACTAAAGATTTGCGATTGGCTTTCGCTACGAACCTTCAGGCACTTCTCTTTCCTCTCACCACCGAATAATCTGTATAGATAATCAGATCTGCAAGCGGCCTAAGGTTAATATTGCCAGTTCTATGTTGATTAACAAGTCGTCCTCTAATGTGCATGTTGTGAACCTTTTTTTTTTTTCGTTTTTTTGACTGTTTTGCTCCCTCAGCGTTGCTGTGAACGCCCATGCTCTATTAGATAAATGGCTCTTCTTTTTTGGCTCGGCATTTTTTTTTTTGGGGGGGGGGGGATTGTAATAGTGGTCGCTGCGATACTCACGATTACATCGACGACCGTTATACTGATTATGAGATGCTATACTGTAAGCTAAGTGTTCATTCATTGAAATACCTAATTTCTTGTTGATGGTGATCATGGAATGCAAACACATTATGTGGGCACAGTAACAAGGGGAGGGATACAATCTGTGTTTTGAAACTGATCAGCGATGAAGATATTGTATGTGACAAAATAGTGTTCCATTCCATCTACATCGATTTCTGGAAGTCAATCGTGTGTCCACAATAAAGGATGACACAGGAGAAACAACATCAGGAAGATAATAACAAAAGAAACATATGGGTGCAAGACAAGAGGCAGAGGTCTGCCCGTGAGGACAGCGACAATGACGCACATACTGGAATCTTAGTCACGAAAAGGGCGCAAATAAACCAGACCACAAATATTACTGGAAAATGTTGTTAACATCGGCTGCCAACAGCAGGTTTAGCGTGGTACGTGGTCAAGTTTGTGTTTTTCTGTTTGTTTGTTTGTTTGTTTACTTCTAGAACAGATAACTAGTTATAAATGGCAGGTCATAAATACACATATATAACATGTACGATGTGATCCAATATGTAGTGAACATAATATATTGTTCAGTTCACTGAGACGGAAATATACGTAATCAAGACTTTTCTAGTGATTTCAACTAATATTTATTTCTTCTCTAACATTATGAGGTACAGTTTATGCACCTGACATAAATAGTTTCTAAAACAATCAACATGAGAATGAATGAATTTCTACCCCACCAGGACATCCCACAAGCGATAAACACCCGGTGACACAAAGTGCCACCATGTTGCGATGATTCTCTTTTATCTTCTACTGGCTCGCCTCATCGCACGCTCGCTGCCAACTCACAAAACCGACACACGACGAGCAGAAAAAATGGACGACTGGGAAACAACATGATACTGTTCCAGTACTTTAATCTTCCACTCGCGGCTTACACAGCCGGCACATGAACTTGACAACTGTCCAGGCACACATTATAATGCAAGCATCAATTATTACCTTCAAGCAGAAATCCCAGTCGATTTACACTAACATCGTAAACGAAACACAACAGCTGTGCCTGACAGATACACTCAGACGACCGCGCATAGATACTGTGGGCCGGGGAGCTTTCCCCTGTCTTTTTCCTTCCTTCTCCAATTTTTACGTTGCACAAATATCTTTTCACCACCTCTTCTTCCTTCCCCGTCAACCTTCTCACTCCACCTCCTGTTCCCCTGTCATCGTCCTTTTTCCTGACGTTTTCCCCCCCTATCCGTTCCCACCCCCCTTTTAACCACCCGTCTTTCTTTCTCTCGTGCCTCTTCTCTTCGTCCCCTACTTCTATCATCTTTCTTTCGTTCCTTCTCAGCTCGCCTTGGTCCGCACTTTTTCAAAGTCTTTATCTTTCCCTTTTCTCCTTCCCCTTTCCCACACACATCATCCTTTTACCCCTCCTTTTTTCACCTACACCCGTTTCCTTTCAGCTTTCTCTCCTTCCCACTCCGATACATAAATCTCTTTTTCTCCTCCTGTACCCTCACACCCTTCTGTCTTTCCTCTACTTCCTTATCCTTCCTCTCTTTGTTCTATACCTTCTTATTCGACCCATGCCACTCACTTACATTCTCCCCCCCCTTGGACCCCCCCCATTTTTTCCATTTTACACATTCCTCACTGTCTTTACACATTTCCACTTCACCCTTTGTTCTTCTTCTCCCTTTTGTTCTTCCTCTTTCTACAATAGTTCCTTTCCCCCCCACCTTTCCCTTTCTGCCTCCACATCCTTGCTTTTAACCCATTCCCGCCCCTCTCACCTTCCCCTCTTTTTTGTTCGTTTTTCCCCTACGTTTTTCCTTCCCTTTTCTTTTTATTCACTCGCCGCCCGCCCTTCTCCATATAACAAGCCTCACCCCTTTTCTTTCTTCCTACCCCCTACTCTGTCTCTCATCGTTCTCCCCACCCCCTTTCTAAAGTCTTTCTATCGCCCCTAACCCCTCTCCTTTCACCTACCCCTTGTGTTATCTTTTTCTTAATTCCACAATTCGTTTGTCTTCTAAACCGAGAAGACTTTTTACCCCTTACTCCCCCCCACACCTCATCTCTTTTTTTTGTCCCATTCCTTCCTCCCCTCCCCCCCTTTCTCGCTCCTCCCTTTCTTTTTTTTTTCCCAACCTCTCTCCCCCACAACCCCTTGCTTCTTATTAACCCTTCTTCTCTACTTTTTCAACAACCCCTCCGAACTCTTCTCTATCCCTTTTTTATTCTTTCCCTTGTCTTTTCATATCTCTTGTATTGCCTTCCTGTTTTGTTCACTCACTTCTTTTTTTCTCTACCATCTTTTTTACTTCCTCCCCTCTCGTTTTTTTTCCCTTATCTTTTTTCTTTTTTCATCCCTACTTTATAACTTTTTTTTTCTACCTCTTTCCTCCCTCCGAGTGAATAAAAAGAAAAGGGAAGGAAAAACGTAGGGGAAAAACGAACAAAAAAGAGGGGAAGGTGAGAGGGGCGGGAATGGGTTAAAAGCAAGGATGTGGAGGCAGAAAGGGAAAGGTGGGGGGGAAAGGAACTATTGTAGAAAGAGGAAGAACTACAAAGGGAGAAGAAGAACAAAGGGTGAAGTGGAAATGTGTAAAGAACAGTGTTTAATGTGTAAAATGGAAAAAATGGGGGGGGTCCAAGGGGTGGGAGAATGTAAGTGAGTGGCATTTTGTCTTCCTAATTAAGGTATAGAACAAAGAGAGGAAGGATAAGGAAGTAGAGGTTAATACAGAAGGGTGTGAGGGTACAGGAGGAGAAAAAGAGATTTATGTATCGTGAGTGGGAAGGAGAGAAAGCTGAAAGGAAACGGGTGTATGTGAAAAAAGGAGGGGTAAAAGGATGATGTGTGTGGGAAAGGGGAAGGAGAAAAGGGAAAGATAAAGACTTTCAACAGTGGGAAATTCGAGCTGAGGAATGAATCCAGAATATTCTAGAAGTAGGATAGATAAGAGGCACTAGAGAAAATAACGAGTGGTTAAAAGGTTTGGTGGGCCGTCCTCGTTTTGGACCCAGGAACAAGGACGTGCATGGGACAGCGGTGGATGATGGGTTGACGGGGAATTCAGCAGATGTTTTTGAATGAATTTGTTCCAGTCCAACTTGGCGAAGAAAGCTGGCCAGTAATATGTCTGCGCGGTCGTCTGAGTGTATCTGTCAGGAACAGCTGTTGTGTTTCGTTACGATGTTAGTGTAAATCGACTGGGATTTCTGCTTTGAAGGTAATAATTGATGCTTGCATTATATGTGTGCCTGGACACAGGTTGTCAAGTTCATGTGCCGGCTGTGTAAGCCGCGAGTGGAAGATTAAAGTACTGGAACAGTATCGATGTTGTTCCCAGTCGTCCATTTTTTCTGCTCGTCGTGTGTCGGTTTTGTGAGTCGGCAGCGAGCGTGCGAATGAAGGCGAGCCAGTAGAAGATAAAAGAGAATCATCGCAACATGGTGGCACTTTGTGTCACCGGGTGTTTAGTTCGCTGTGGGATGTCCCTGGTGGGGTAGAAATTCATTCATTCTCATGTTGATTTGTTTTAGAAACTATTCTATGTCAGGTGCATAAACGGTTCCTCATAATGTTTAAGGAAGAAAATAAATATAGTTGAAATCACTAGAAAGGTCTTGATTACGTATATTTCCGGTCTCAGTGACTGAACAATATTATGGTTCACTAGCATATTGGATCACATCGTACATGTTATATATGTTGTATTTAAATGAACCTTCCACTTAGAACGAGTTATCTGTTCTGAATAAACAAACAAACAAACAAACAGAAAAACACAAACTTGACACGTACCACTCTAAACCTGCTGTTGGCAGCCGATGTTTACACATTTTCCAGTAATATTTGTGGGTCCTGGTTTATTTGCGCCCTTTTCGTGACTAAGATTCCAGTATTGTGCGTCAATTGGTCGCTGTCCTTCACCGGGCCGAGACCTCTGCCTCCTTGTCTTGCAACCCATAATGTTTTCTTTTGTTATTATCTTCCTGTGTATGTTTCTCCTCGCTGTGTCATCCTTTATTGTTGGACACGAGACGGACTTCAAAGACTTCCAGAAGTCGATGTAGAATGGATGGCAACAACTACACTCTTTGGTCACATACAATATCTTCACATCGCTGATCAGTTTTTCCAAAACACAGATTGTATCCCTCCCCCTTGTTACTGTGCCCACATAAGTGTGTTTGCATTTCCATGATCACCATCAACAAGAAATTAGGTATTTTTCATGCGTGACACTTAGCTCTACAGTAAAGCCTCTCATAATATTATAACGGTATGGTCGTACGATGTATATTGAGTTATCGAAGCGAACACTATAGCTTACAGTACCCACGCTCCGGCATATCCCCCCCCCCCACCCCCCATAACCCCTCGTCCCCCCCCCCCGGGACACATCGTGACCCCCTCCACTCGCCCACCCCGCGCAATCCCCACCCCATTTTACCCCCCCACCATCCCACCCCCCCCCAGCCCACAAAAACAAAAAAAAAATGCCGAGACAAAAAAGAAAGAGCCATTTATCTAATAGAGCATGGGCGTTCTTGCAGCAACGCTGAGGGAGCAAAACAGTCAAAAACGAACGAAAAAAAAAAAAGGTGCACAACATGGCACAATTAGAGGACGACTTGTTAATCAACATAATGCGAAACATGGCAATATTTAACCTTAGGCAGGATGGGATGCCCCGAACGCTTACAGATTCTGATTATCTATACAGATTATTCGGTTGGGTGAGAAGGAAAAGAGAAGTGCCCTGAAGGTTCGTATAGCGAAAGCCAATTCGCAATAATCTTTAGGTGCAAGACATCCCTAGCATAGAGCCTACACCATCACCGATATCTAGCATGAGAATATAGAGATGGGAGCGCGGGTAACTTCCAAAGAACCCCGATGCTACCCGACATGTAATCGTAACAGACAATGGAAGGCCGGTCTGAGAAAGGTTGAAGACCAGAAAGATGTTTTCGTAGGAGAGTGGCCAACTTTCACCTGGCAAGGTTCAACGGGTTTAATATGAAATGAGAGCAAACTAATTGTCTCGGGCCCAAGGAGAGAGAACTAGGAAGAAGGGCAATGCCGGCGGTAGTGGGTTAATGAACAGACATACAGATTTCGCGGGATCTGCTCTACTGGCTGGTAAATTAGGGGAAAATAAATGCATTCAAGTGTCAGAGTTTTGGGTCAAGAAGGGACACAATATAACCCTGTCCCCTGATGATTGCACTGTGAAGATACTGTTCGTTATAGACGCCGTCTGATATTTAAATATGCATTGATTACCTGAAGTCAAACAGCTGGTTTTGGATGCTAACATCTAGGTCGGAGTTGAATTAGGACACGGTGTTTGATGTTTGCATAATGCAGTTGGTAGATAACATTACAACTTATATTCGTTGCAACTGTCGAGCAAAAGCAGTCTGACTTTAGTCATTCTTGAAATTAATTACACATACCCCTTACGTCCTTGTTTAGGAAGTAATTTTTTGTTGATTGAAGCCCCACTCTGGCTTTGCCAGGGGCGCAATATAGGCAGGCCATCAATATGACCAATTGTCTGAACGCGGTTTCTGGGACCTCTCCTGGACGGTGATCCTCATCCGCATGTGGCACTTTGTGTCATCAGGTGTTTATCGCTTGGTGATGTCATAGTGGGGTAGAAAGTCTGCTTCAAATTCAGTGGTTTCTGACATAAGACTTTTTGTCAGGTATCCACGTGTGTACCTAAATAATCGCTACTGGTAATATGGACAGTACCCTTTTTTTTTTTCCTCCGTTAGCAAACGTGGGTTTTCATCGTTGCCCATGAAAATAATAATGCGCTTGCCCACTCTTCGATTCTCAATGACATGAAAATGGTATGTTGTGTTCTAAACACATGTAAAGCGAAATATTCGAATTATTTGTAGTCTGTTTCTCGAAACAATGGAATGATATCCCTCTTTCTTCTGCATGGAAAATGTGTTTCTTGAAAGTTATACATTCAGTCTAGAAGCGGCCCAGAAACAGAAACATTCGGGGGTCGTTTGTTCTTTAATCAAGACTCATGTCTCTACATCTCTGGTATCTTCATCCCCTTACACCCCCTACCTTTTTTTAACCCGTCTACCCCTTTCGTATTTCTGATATGTTATATGAAAAAAAACAATATTAGTTATAAAGTAACAAATGGATTTTTATGTATGTGGGTCAACACATTAACCCCCTTTTTTTTTTTAAAGTGTACAGTTTTCGGGCAATACAAAATTAAAAATTTG
>CAJHNH020004662.1:0-34308 GCA_905116865.2 Candidula unifasciata | reverse complement strand
AAACAATTTTTTTTGCATTTTTCGAATTGCATGCCCCTTAAAAAAAACCTTTTTTTAAAAAAAAAAAAAAAAAAAAAAGGAAATATAAAGAAAAAGCGATTTTGTAACTAAAAAAAAAAAAAAAAAACGGCCAGCTAAGGAAAAAAACATGGGTGAGGCCAAATGCGTTTGTCGTAACTTGCAGGGTAAGATCTGTCAGAAAATTATTTTGGAAAACCGCGCTTCAATCACCCTGCGTTTCCCCACCCCTAAAGGTAACGGGAAAATTTTCGTATCAAAGGGTTTTGTTTGTGGAAAGTCAAGATCTGGCATCTGGGGGAAGGGCAATTTATATTGGGGTGTCATCGAAATTTTAAGAAGAAGGATTTTTTTAAAACCCAACTTACACGGCGTCTTGTAGATAGACCCTTTAGTCAAGTTTCTGCGGCAGGTGAGTTCGAACAGGAGCAGGAGAAGCCATTCTAACCTACTCTGTGCGTAACAGTACTCGAGAGATTCCAGCAGACACGTGCACGCTGGCCTCCAAAACAACAACAACAACAAGAACAACCACTAAATAGGCAAAAAATACCATGACAAAAAGAACAACTTTAACCAGAACGACCATAACCAGACCAACCCTAACCAGATCAGCCGTAACCAGAACAGCCCTAACTAAAACAACAACTTTGCCGTCTAGACCGTCAACCATACAAATCACAACAGCAGCTCGTGGATCTTCTATATACACTAGCAATCCACAAATCCAAGCAGAACATGGTGGTCATGATGTCTTGTTCATGCATCTTGGTATTGGTATTTTGGTAGCAGCTCTTGTCTGTACCTTCTGTGCTATGTGTCAGCTTGTTTTAGATCTTTGCAAAACGACACGCAAACGAGCCAGCGCTCAAAAAGGACATAAAGGGACCGCGGCTGGAATGGAAGCTGTTGATAAACAAGTTGCTGATTTTGATGAAGGTGGTGGTACTGCAGTGTAGAGATCTGGATACGTGTGACTATAAGTCTCTTGGCATTAATCGTCTATCTCGAGCCAGTATATATAATAGAATAAAACTCCCGGGGAAATCCCAGAAAGGGAGAGGTCAGGGGACCAGTGAAACAAGAGGAAAGTGGGATAAACAGGTCTCAAGTAGCCCGTGCTGGGTGAACAGAGGTACGGGGAAAGCGTGAGACTTGATCAGAAGATGTGAACCCAGAGAGAAAAGGAAGTCATTGGAAGTTTGGACCTGAATGTGTGCAGTCGAATACGGGAAAACAACTGAGACAAATGTAGACCGTCTGACCACGTGTATTTGTTCGAGAGCAGAAATTAATGTCTACTGACTGCAAGTTTCGATTGTGTACAGGTACAAGGTACAATACGTTAGCCTGATCCAGATGTATAATCCGTAAGGAAATTGCAGAGAGAATCACCGTGTGAGATAGTTGGCAATGACATCTGGAATCAGCCATGCGTAGCAACCACGAGAACACAAGTGAGTGCCTGGACAATGCTTAAAATTGAAGGATCAAAGACGTTAACAATTGAAATGTTTGTTTAAAAAGCAGGACTCCTGCTTTCACAGAGCAATGTATGTATAAATTGATTAGGCTATGTCCCTTAGTTAGAAAAAATGCGCGTGCGTTCGTTCGCATTTTCTTATTTTATTTATACTTTGTTAATGCTGCTCCTACTATTACTAATTCTAATGCAACTACTTTCATATCTGCCACTCCTATTACTGCTGCTACTACTACTGCTGCTAGTACCACCGCTGTTATTGCTACTGCCACCACCACCACTGTTGTAGCGACTACTGCTACTATTAATTTGCAAATTTCTGGCGAAGCATTCTCTGTTCGTTTGTATCCCATCAGGCTGGACTGGCACTGGATGAAAGATGTAACAGACACTTACTAGCCTCGAACTACGAAGCGATGCACGGTTCTCTGCACAAAACATGCCTGATCTCACCATTCTATGTGAGTCTGTTACACACCAACCCGTGTGTAGAGCTGATTCTCAAGCAGCCAGTGGACAGTTTCAGTGACCGCCACCACCTCTTTGTCCATATGACAAACTTTCAATGGCTGTTTATACATTTCCTGCCCTGTCCTGTGTTGTGCAACTCGATTTGCTGGGGAGTACGCGAAATGATGGTTAGTGTGAAGAAAAAGAAGAGGAAGCAGGTAGTATGATGTTGTAAATATTGCCCTCACTCTTTCTCTCGTCCAAATGTAGGCTGCTTTTAAATCGAAGGGTAGGGAGGAGGACATATAGACACTGGAAGGGAAAAGACCAATAGAGAACCTGAGGAGAACCATTATCAGGGAAGGCTCAGCCATGGGACAAATAAACATCCAGAAGGTAAAACAGGTGGCAACGAACCGCCAGCCATGAAGAGGTATCACGTCTGCTCAGGAGGAAAGACTAACTAACTAATTTAAGCACCTAGATAACAATGAGTGGAAGATATATTAAAGAAGATACATGTAGGATAGTCCAATCAAGATATAGTATAGGCGATACAGATTTAAAAAAAAAAAAAAAAGGTAGACTAATGGTGTGGTTTTAGGCTTTCATATATTTTACATTCTAGGTCGTATCGTACTGAGGTCACATGTTTGCCGGCGTTTTCATTCCAAACGGCTGTGGAAAATTATCCGTATTCCTGCTTTACATGAGCGGTTGGTCACACGGTTAGGAATGCTGGACTTTTCTTCTTCGATCCTTCTGTCAGAAAACTTATATCAGGTGGCCGGTAGCCTTTATGAAAGCTATCGTGCAATCCATATCCTCTCGTGTACCATACAGTTTTTCTTCAGTGTGGTTGGGACAGGCCAGATTGCGTCTCTGTTGTCAGCATAAAGTTGACAGTGTTGGAGCACATGCTCAGCATTTTCGGGTGCCACGCTGCAGGGACACTGGACTCTGATGCGATAGCCTCAGTAAGGTTTCTGACTTTTTTATTTTTTTTAATGATTTTGTTGTAGCTTTCAAAAATAAAATCCTATCCTGCCTTGTCCGTGGCAGCAGCACTAGCCATGCGGCCCTCAATTCTCAGGCTTAAAGACACCCCCACCCCCTTATCTTTTACACCGCAAATTTGTAAATAAAGACAGTAACTGAGATTAGTGTCTTTTATGGCGAGCCGTGGTGGCGCAGTAGTTGGCACACTTGCCCGACAGGTAGTGCGTATTCGAATCCACCTCGAGCATTTTAAAACCATCGACCTCGGTTCCGTGGTAAATCAAGATTAAAACTGCCCAAGGAAATGTTTTGAGAAGTTAAAAAGGCCGAGGAGGGTTTCTCTTAGGCGTCCTCATTTCCTCAGTCCATTTGTTTCCCAATTCACTGCCTGTTTAATGATCCTCTGCTCGCCTCTCTTTTCTAAAAAGATCCCTTTTCACGCTTCCAGTCACATCGGGCATATGGGAAGAGCACCCATGTTTTTACAGACCAAACTCAACAGAAAGTTTAAAACAAGCAAACCTAAACAATCAAAAAATCAGCAGAAGGTTTAAAACAAGCAAACTTAAACAATTGAAACTCAGCAAAAGGTTTAAAACAAGCATACTGATCAAAACTCAGCAGAAGGTTTGAAAAAGGCATACTTAAATAATCACAACTCAGCAGAAGGTTTGAAACAAGTATACTTAAACAATCAAAACGCAGCTGAAGGTTTAAAACAAGCATTAAGCAATCACAACTCAGCAGAAGGTTTAAAACAAGCAAACTTAAACACGCAGAAATAAAGCCAAACAAAAACAAAAAATTATACATCCAGCAAATTTTAATGTCCACACTCTTCAAACTGCAACTGAAAATGTATGTCACTAACTGGTTTTTTTGCTTAATAGAAACTAAAAATCTACAATGTTGATTTAAAAACTATAATGTGATTTTTGGCAAAAGAAATAAGAATTATTCAACGGTGGTTGTTTAAACTGAAAATCTACAATGCCAATTTAAAACTGTAATGTAATTTTTGGCAAAATGAATGGAACTATTCAATCATGCATCAATCAAACAAGATTTAGTAACACAAAAAAAAACCCAAAAAAAAGTTTTTCTAACATGTCATAATTCTCCAACTATGTGATAAGACGTACACTAACTATAATATTAATTACAATATACAGAAACACAGCAGCATGATAAGCATGTGTACCCTAGGTAAAAGATGTTAAGTTACAGTGTTCTTGCTCTCCTCTCAATCAATGAGCATAAACAAGCAACATAATGGGCCAACTTGTACATCTAATTAATGATAGGGGTACTTTCTTTTAAGCTGACCACAAATGACGTCATGTCCAGTATTTTAGAGGGTAGTAAGAGTGGGTTTTCTGTGTTTTAGCCCATTTCTTCCAAGGCCAAGGTTTTTGTGCATTTACTTAACCCTAACCCTAACCAAAACTATACGCTTAATCTACCACCCCCTGAAATATTTGCCTGTCCCGTGGATTTCTCCTGTTTATGGTCAGCTAATAAGAAAGTACCATGATAGGTTAGACAAACAAGTTTCTACATTGATGACCATGAGGCTAATGTAATTAATTATTTCTTTATTTATCCTGACCTCATCTATTCATCATCATCATCATCATCATCAGGCCATTCAATGTTACATTTGGCTTGTAGTCTATTCCTTTATTTCATTGTATTCTGTGCACTCAATTCATTATCATGGATGGAATCCAGTCCAGCAACTTAGGCCCCTCGTGTCAACATTCACTTTAGGCTCTCTTTTGGACACCCTCGCTGCAGTAAAGCAAAGGATATTTAAAAAAAACAAACTGTCTATAGTACTTGTATCAACTGTTTTTAGGGTGATGTGTGTGTGTGTGTGGGGGGGGGGGGGGCGAGGTGGGAAGCTGGGTCTGGGGCCCTAGAATTTGGTGATGAAGTAGCTACAAACTATGCAGAGTAGGATTTTTATTACTGTCACCTGACAGAGAAAATTATCAAGTTGTTCCCTGACAGAGAAAATTATCCAGTTGTTGCCTGACAGAGAAAATTATCCAGTTGTTGCCTGACAGAGAAAATTATCCAGTTGTTGCCTGACAGAGAAAATTATCCAGTTGTTGCCTGACAGAAAATTATCCAGTTGTTCCCTGACAGAGAAAATTATCCAGTTGTTCCCTGACAGAGAAAATTATCCAGTTGTTCCCGGACAGAGAAAATTATCCAGTTGTTCCCTGACAGAGAAAAATCACCCACCACCTTACCAAGAATGTAAACCTGTGACTCCCACATGGAAGTAACTAGATTACATAAAATAAACAGTTAATATGCTTTCACCCCAAACACCACCAAGTATATGTAGTAAAACAAAAACTAAACAGTCCACAGCCAGATACACAACATTTGTAGCACCTATACCATAATGTACATATATACAGCCAGACAAACAGTCTTGTGCCTGAACTTAACGGATGTCACCATACCAAAGTCAACTAGGGCTAAATCTTCGTTTTGAGAAAATCTTCGTTGAACACTGAAATCTCTGCGACCTTAAGGTAGCTGTGTGAAAGGTCATAATTCTTGATGATCTATTTGGAGCAGGAATTCACAATTTTGACTCTGGCTAACTGTGAAGCACGGTTATTTAACCAGCGACCCGAGAGAGGTCTAGCAAGTGGCCCGCGGACCACTGCTAGTTGTATTGTATTAATGATCTTTCTATGCCGCAGCTTGGGCCTTTGGTCATCCCCCCCCCACCCCCCCCCCCCCACCCCATTTTCAACATTTTTGTCCCTCAGGAAACTTAGCCCTGCTGTAAAGTGTAATAAAGGATTGTGACACAATGGCCACACTCCTTCCACATGATCTGCTTCCATTAATTATTTGTTTTTGCCAAAGTTATCTATATTCAAATATGAATATAAGAATATATCCACTGCCCCTTAAGAAGTATGTCGTAACATAAAAAAGTACATATAAAAATACACACACACACAAAAAGAAGAGGCTTTTTTCCACCACTTGTGCATCAGACAGGCGCTAGACCCACATTTATAGACTGAATCATCACTCTGTGGGTGATGTGGCCAGCATTGTGCCTGTCACCTTTACTTGTCAAGACATTTCCCTGGTACCCTATTTTAGGCTGGGTTTATATATACATGCAAGTATATAATTTTTAACTTCCTCGACGCAGATTAAACACTAAGATCTCTGGTTGGCAATTATGTACCATATTTTCCCCGTGTAAATGATATTTTCCCGGTGCCCTTTTTTTATGTTTAAAATTAGGGGTCATTTTATACAAGGAATGGGATTAAAACATGCATTTCCTAATTCTGGGCAACAACAACAAAAATGAGGCCATCTTACACATGGGGCGTCATTAACATGGGAACATATGGTTTTATACACACATTTACTTTTAAATATCTTCCCTTCTAAATGACAAACAGTGCTGTTTGCTGTTTAAGAAAGCTCTATTTTATTAATGCCGGAAAAAATCTGGCCTTTTCAAAGAGACTGTATTTTGAAATATGAATTTCAAACAGGCTTTCATTTAAAAAATATATTATAATCGCCAGTAGACATTTTTAACCCCACATTTGAGCCAAGCAGAGTTAGAACATTTATAAAAAAAAAAAAAACAAAGATTAATTATTATTTTTTCATCAAGCAAAATTGTGTTCAATATATCAGGAACATGGCACATTTTCAAAAACTATTACATCTACTCTAAAAAAAAAAGCAGACATGCATCACAGACATACTGTTTGGCCCTATAGTTATTTGAGTTGTAGAAGTACAATATAACAAACACAAATCAATACAAATGCTCATGAAGAACAGAATGAAGACATGGCACAGATAATAAGAAGATAAGACAGTCAGTCAGTTCCCAGGGGCATATGGAAGCTGTAGTGCAAGTACAGCAGTGAATAACCACCAAAGCCTGTGCCTGTCATGGAACCGTAGGCCCAGGAGAAGTGGATCTGATACTTAATAAAATTCAAGAGAAGGTCTGGCGGGGATAAGAGGGTTGGCCCTCCCATAACATCTGTGGCCCCTACTGAGAGCATTTCCGAACATGTTAACTCTATACATTTATTATCTATCGTTGATCTTGATCTTTGCATTCACCGGCTATAAACTCCGACAAAAAGTTCTGGTTGTTTGTCCACTTTTGGACTTTAGTCTTGTTCCAGAACTTGGGTTTTACATGCACATCTGTTTAAGATATCTTGCCTATTTGTAGGCAGACTGTCAGTTCCTTGCCTCTCAGGCAGATGCACTGTGACTTTAAAGGAAACACCCCTAATAAGTAGACTTTTAGGACATGCTTGTTAGGGGTCAGTGGGTCTTGTCGTTTTACCCTTAAAATGGGAACCGATATGGAGAATTTATTACTGATGTTTTCCAAGAGATCAGTCGAGGAACATCTTGAAAAATCAACACATTAATAACTTCAGTGTAAACTCTTTAACATTTAATCCCAGTCTCTAAGTGGGTTCTGGTCCCCCTTGTGGGGGAAGAGGAAAGGCAGGGGGGATATATCCACTGCCCCTTAACAAGCATTTATAAAAGATCACAAATGAAGGTTTTGCTGACATCAGAAAGGAGCAGTTTTCACACATTAGCGGTAAACCACAATTCAATGTGTCAACTGTTCTTTAGGAGTGAATAAAGAAAAAGAAAATAATCATAAATAGATTGGCCACTGTAAAAAATACCTTCCATAATTCTGAATTTTTAAAAATATATATTTTGCCAGGTTTGCCAATGATCCCACACAAAACATGGTTTTCTATAAATGCATTAAGAAGATATAAATGGATACTTGAGTCATCTATCAATTTATCAACAACACGACAGGAGATACATAAGGAACCAGTCAATTTATCATCAACATGACAATGGATAAATACAATATTTGTCCAATTATCAATAAGATAAGAAGGAAAACTGCAAACATCTATGAATTCATCATCAAGACATTAAAAACATTGTACACCTAAAAAATTCATCAATAGTAATGCAAACACAATGCAAACATCTCTCAATTTATCAACAAGCCGAGAGTAAAAACATCAGACACTGTCAATTTACCAAGTTAAGAATGAAAATATCAGATACTGTCAATTCATCAACAGGATTAGAATAAAACAGCTCACATCTATCAATTTATCAGACAATTCAAGCAGAGTTCACACTGAATCATAATAAGTCAATAAGGAAAAACAACACACACACAGTCAATATACAAATATGAGACCGGCTGTATTTTCCTCTTCTTTAATCCTTCTGTCAGAAAACTTATTTCAGGAGGTTGGTAGCCTTTATGAAAGCTATCGTGTGGTCCATATCCTCTCGTGTCCCATACAGTTTTGTCTTACTTTTAAGTATTAACTGCAAAAAAAAACACGCCTGAAAATGATTTTTTAAACGTAAAACATACAGACGATAAAACTGTATTGCTCAAAGTTGGCAGCAGCTTCAAAAATGAGTAAACTGGGTTCTTCTTTATATTATTCTTAGTGTTCACTGCTGTGAAGAGTTCTGGTTGTTCATCCACTTCTAGACTTTAGTCATGTTCCAGAACTTTAGTTCTGCACGCACATCCATTTTACAGATTTAACATTTGAATGCAGACTATTGGTTCCTCACACGTAGGCAGAGGCACTCTGACTTTGGCGGAAACATCCAAAATCACTAGACTTTTTCAACATGCTTGTTTGGGGGACAGGGACAGGGGATGGGGGGCAAGTGGATCTATTCTTTCTCTCCCCACAAAGGGGCCTCAGAACTCAGACAAGATATGGTCAATGTAAAGCTGACCATCTTTACTTTCCCCACTGCATGTGTGAGTGAATAAATTCACAGGACAGAGGGCGCTGGAGACTCACAACAGCATACCCTCAATGTGGAGATGTCTGATACCTATCAACCTGTCCCACTTAACTAGTTGTACAAAAGTTAACATACTTCTTTTCTTCTGTGTTCACCCTTAAAATGGTGGATGCAACTTGTGTTGTAGTTTATACCTAGGCTGTGATATTTGCACCCTTCAGCAAAACATATCCAATATAAGGAAATCCATAAATTAGTTAGCTTCTATGACATGATTGTAGATTAGTTAGCTTCTATGACATGATTATAAATTAGTTAGCTTTTACGACATGCCTGTAAATTAGTTAGCTTTTAGGACAAGCTTGTTTAGGAACTGTGGGTCTATTCTTGTTTCTTCATTAAAAAATTTAGATTTGGAACCCACAGAGGCAAGTTAACATACAAACAGCCCAAACAATAGTTAGTTAGTTAGTTCAACAGGTTATCCTCAGTGCACATTTAACAAGTTCCTAAGCGCTGGGATACCATTTTCAGTATATCCCTCAGCGTGTGGCGACGATGACACAAGCTTTGTGTTGGTTTACTATTCTTTTTTTTGGCTACCTGTATAGTTTTCATGTTTGACACACCTCTTTTGACCTGAAGTTCTTGCAGTCTTTTGTGTGTCATTTCCTGAATCATCTGCCCAACAATGCAGATGCACAAGTCAGACTATTCCATGAAACATTACCAAAGACCTTTCTGTTTTAAAGAGAGGCTTGAGTGAGTCTTCTCTAGAACATGCAAACATTCACAAATGATATGTAAAAACTCTTTAGTACAGACAAGTAACAAGAAGCACAGTAACAACAGGTTGTGGGGACCTTAAACACAGCAAACATTAACAAAAATAATTAAAATCTTAATAAGGATGCCCTCGGTAACAGTGAGTGTAGGGGCAATAGCCTAGCACAGAATCTATCAGCGTCACATTGATGGGAACTGTCATGTGTGGGGTGACACCATAACTTAACAAGGCTCTTGACATCTTCAGATTTGATGTGATGGAAATTTGAGTGTGAGAAAATTTAGCCTGCAAATGTAGACATTTTGCAGAAGAATAAGCATTTATTTGCCAGTATGAACTAACATAATTATTTAATTGACAGTGAAATTTAAAACTGCCTGGACACACCACATAACAGCCAATGCTGGGGTTTGTTTGCAGTTCTGAAAAGAATATGTAACTAATCCACAGCAAAATGGCTGCCTACAAAACTGTCATTCTATGTAGATAGAATATAAAACATCTTATACAAAAACTACATGTGCTGGATAAGATAGCTTATGGCAGTGGAAATGAAAAAGTTGCATTCCTTTCAATAATATGATAAGACTAAAATCACTTGTGTTTGCACATATATAACAAGCATATTCTGAAACAGTCTTACCATACTATGATTGCTCATGAAGTCTGTGTTCAGTGCCAAACCTTAAAAACTTTCCACGTATATTATCTAGCTTTCACAACCTTGCTGAACAATTGAATTATATGAACAGGAGAATCTGCTCTATGTGATTTTAATTTGGTAATCTATCTATAGTCCCATAACACTGTGTGTCATTGAGTAACCAAGTTACTTTGACTTTTTGATCAGGTCTTCCCATTTCTGGCAATCGGATGCACTGACCTTGGTCTTTTTGTACTTGAGGCTCATCCAGTCAGCCAGAGTTTTGAATCAAGTGTTTCATGGTTCACCTTGCCCTCTCCTCCCTAGTACCAAGTTCTGTGGCACGATTTTAGAAATATCAGTAGATTCTTTCGCATCACCATTTGCCTTTTGTGTCTTTTTTAAAAACTGGTTACTAGGACTTTTAAAAAAAAAATGTTCTCAACTTCATGAGAAAAAACAAAAAAACTAGTTTCCCTCATATATTCAGTTTTTCAAACAAATGCTTATTGTACTGTTCACATGTAATATAAATATCTAAGTTACTGAAATGTGAAAATACATGAGACGTAATGGACACCCTGCCTCAAACAGTAACACAAATGCATGTTAAAACTGATGTTTTCTTTCACATCCAAAACATCACTAGGAGACTGATTAATGGAACAAATGCAAAAACAATAGCTGCAACAAAATAAGGCAACTTATATTCAACTCTGGCATTAGAGATACACAAAAGTAATGAATGTTTATTTCAGGCAAGCTAAAAAATGTACACATACTAAACAGGTTTTAATTTGTGGATCGTTTTTCACCTTGGCTTTACTAACCTCCTGAATCATCTGTCTTCTTTTACCACAGATTGTAGGCAATAAAGAGCAGGCAGGTTTAAACCCTGGCCATAAACATATATAAATACTGTATTAACTTGCCATCTAACATCAATGTGACATCTATATGAGGAGCCTAACTTGGATACTCATGGTAGCAGGTAGTCTTACAGCAGCTCAGTTATGCAAAAGATATATACGGTAGTGGTCACCATGAGAGCCATCTCAATAACATTACGGGCCCCTGGGAAAACCATAGCACTGGGGCCCCTATGATAACCACTCTTAGGAATGAAATCTGTTATGGCAAATCACTTGGCATACACATATTTTCATGGGGCTCATGCGTTAAGAGGGTACTGTTCTGCAAAACCTATTTACTGATTTAAACCTGTACTTCATTACCATAACTATCTGCAAAAGGGTAGGCAACTTCTGGGTAACTGATGGGAAGAATTTTAAATAACACCATTAAAATCAGTTTACAAGAAACTGTCTTAAATTTTCCATAAAACAGAAAGAGTTAGGCATGCCATGCAAACAATAATTGAAGGAAAAAACTAATAATTTACACTATGAAATCAATCTTTTTGTTAAGAATTTTCTTATTGTTAAGAATTTGTCCTTTAATTATATCAATTTAAGAGGTGGGGTGGTTTGGAATTCGCATCCAGCTCCTGCAGACCTGGTTCATTTCATGGTCTAAACTACATTTTATACAACACAAACAGAAAACATACTTCTCCCTGATCCTGGGATAGATCAGATGTCGAGTCTTCTCAAACAAGGATTAAACAAAATCCCTTGATAGTTGTGCAGAAAAGCAAGAGGTCACTTCCCAGGATAAATTTCAATTTAGAAAAACCTACCCATACACATATAAAAATGAATATAGCATGTGTAACTGGTGACTTTTGGAATTGTTTCTGCACTGATGGTCGTGTTCCTCCTTACCTGCACTGGACACCAGGTTACATTTGGCTGGAAACATATACTCTCCCATATTCAATATCTTTGTGTTACAATATTTATTTATTTTCTTATCTTTTTATTTACCCCTTGTAGTTTTATATTCTTTAGAACTAACATTTCAAGGATAAGAATCAAACACACAGTGAAAAACTATTCAACCATATAACACAATATAGTTATATTGGGGCACTCAATGGTTGCAATGTAACTTGTAGTCCAATGCTGGTGGCAGTTATATTGGGGCACCCAATGGTTGTAAAGTTACATGTAGTCCAACGCTGATGGTAGTTGTATTGGGGCACCCAATTTTTGCAATGTAACTTGTAGTCCAATGCTGGTGGTAGTTATATGGGGGCACCCAATGGTTACAAAGTTACTTTCAGTCCAATGCTGGTGGGTGCTAGGTGTCTGCAGTATTTCTTTCCTGCCTCATGACTGATGACCTCAGAATAATTATCTCTGTTGTCTCATCATTTTACTCAGCTGTTCCGGATAATTATTTTTTGGCATTGTTCAAACTTATAAATAAATTGTCCACAAATTATTCCATTTCTCTTTTACGTATCTGATGGAAAATTTTAAACAAGCCGACCCAAATATTAACAATGTCTGTGCCGTCTCCACAATGAAAGTTGGCTAGTGTGCCAGTGTCGTCTTTGGGCATATAATGTGGCAAGGCCCTAATCTCTTCCACATCACAATCTCTCGTAACCATTATCCTAAAACTACCAGAAGGTTTTTTTTAACAATTAAACCATCTACCGTAAGGAAGGAAGGCTTGTGCTTGAGGATCATGAAACTGTTAACCGCATTTGCTAACCTCTATGCCCCTGAGCCAAACCCTAATAATAACATGCTCACAAACCACACATCTTATACTGAACAACAATTATGAAATATGACTTTTAAGACCCAAAACGAAAGGTATGGACTTAGTCAGGATGTTTGTGACTTCACAAAAAAACAAAATTAGCAGACTACATTAAACAAATAGGAATATCTATTTTCTAATTTGCCGCTGCTGCCGCTGCTGTTGGTGTTGCTGCTGTTGTTGTTGTTGCTGAAGATGATGATGATGCTGATAACGAAGATGAACAGGATGGCACTGCAGACTCACTGTTGGTTTTTCCAACAACAGCATTTTCCTTTCCTTCACCATCCTCAAAGTCTGGCATCTTCTTTGCTCTGCGATTTCTCTTGCTGGCTTTCTGTGGCTCATTCTGTGGATTCACAGAATGCTTGCCACTGTCCTGCTGCGCTTTCTTGGCAGAGCGCTGGTGCCGCGTGTTTTGGGCCACAGCACTGACATGGGGAAACAGTTTGGTAATGTTCCCAACAGCTTTTGTTCTACCCTCCCTGAATACCATCCTCATGTCCGTTTTTAAATACTCTGGATTTTTAATAAAACGGAACCTCACTATGGCTTTGTCTCCTGTCCGGAGATGCTCTTGGGTCATGCTTATAATGGTTGCTGTCTGTCGTACACTTCCCACATGCACTGCAAAATGATTGGAGATGTCAAAAACTATTATATAAGGTATTTTAGAAAATCAAAGCAATGTTTTCCTGTTATGAATTTGAACAAAGAAGACACATTTTGATAGATTGCACATGGCTTTCGCTGTATCTTGTGAGCATACCTCAAACAACTGCAGAATGCATCGCTTTATGGAAGCCCTGATAATAAACAGGTTCGGTCTAGAATTATGCAGACGAATGGAAATGGTTGTGAACCTGTGTCTGCCCTGGTGAAACAGGTAGTTACTTTTGAATGTAGTCGATTTTGTGCTTCACTTAGGAAGATTTATTTTATCTGCTCAATTTTATTAAATTGTTGCTGTTCTCTGTACCTGACGAGATACAACAAAATAAGTCAGGCAACAAACTGTGCAATCCACTGTTTGCGTCTTCTTTGTTCAAATACAATACACTGAATTTAAAAAAGGATAAAAATTTACTGCCTGCAATAAAATGTTGTATTTTATCAGTGTATTACTGTACTGTGATGCATTACTGTACTGACTATGTGGTTAACCATAGTTGTCCATTCGTGGGATGCCCAGTGTAACAAGAGACCACGTGATCAGTGCTTTCTTAACGTACAGGCCCACTGGGCACTTGCCCAGGGATCCCACCAGCATAAGAGCTCCTTGCTGATCTGGGTGTTCAAGCGACTTTCCATAAATACACAATTTCATTCCTGTGAATGCTTACTGCAGGAGCCCAGCACACTGGTTTTTCTAAGTGTCCATAATGCTGTTTAAATGGCTGTGAGTGTGATTTATGTATTTCAGGTGAAAGGATTCATGTTTTATGCTTTATCAAGTGTCCATGTAAAGTCTCTAGTAATGCACTGACACAGCAAAATAATACAGTAAAATAAGCTAGGCAATAAATTGTGCAACATACTGTTTGTGAACATTTTTAAATTCACAATGAGAAAACAGTCTCAAATAACTGCATCCATAAAGCAAACAAGAACTGTTTAACAATAACACAAATTTCCCAGAGTGTTGGGTTGACAACATCTATGACAAAGAAATACTTTAAACCTGTCAAGAAAGCTACTTTACATCTTTCCGTTCATATTGCTGGCACTATGGCAAAGTCACTAAGCACTAAATCTGTGTTTCAAGAAAATCAAACTTAAAACATTTCACTTAAAATGAAAACTGTGTAGCTGTGTGAAAAGTAATCCTTTAATTGTATCTATCCGGAGTAGGAATTCATACAGTGAAGTCGCAATAGTGTAAAGAGACAGATAACAATCCTGAAAGTTCACTTAGGTGAACATTGTCAAATCTGCATCTAGCTGACCTTGGCGTAGTGCCAACATATTATGTTCTGTGCTGAAACATGATCTGGTTATATGTTACTGTGCCCATGTGCTGCTGTGAAATTCCAATCCTGGTGTTGCACAACCATCTGGTTTCTGGGCTTGGAATGGGAAATAACAGCCTAACAATTCCTGCTGAGTTGGTACTTCGGTACTAGGTCAGAGAGAAGTCTCTACATCAAGTCTACTTAAGCTGTCCCAAGCAGAAAACATGGCCAGCGGTGACCTAGCAAGTCGTCTGTGGATCATTGCCAATTGTACTGTATTTGTGATATTTTTATGCTGGAGCTCTGACCTCTGATGATCCTTAATTTCACAGTTCTGCCCCTCTCCCCTCCCTCAGTAAACTTAGTTGAATAGCCCTGCTATATATCAACCTAACTCCCACTGATGCAAGCTTTGTCTTTCAGGACCTAGATGACCTGAATTATATCTCTTATCAAGAGACATTTATTATAAATATTTGCAGCTGCAGCTGCATACAGCATGAAATCAGCTTAACTACTGACAGTTTACTCTGACCTGATGAGTGCATCTATTACACAGAACTTGTTATGAATTAGTTGGATTAGCCACCAGGAAATGAAAAAACAGGGAAGACCTGTGCCTTCCATACAACTTACTTCTCTTCTTCGTCCTTACAATGTATGCTGTAAGGTGTCGCAGAGAGGAGATAATGCAGTTTCCTGTCTTTTCCCAGTTGCGTAGCTTGTGGGTCTATTGACTTGTAGCCTGCTGTTCTCATGAAGAGTCACTCTAGTTGCTGGCTGATTTTGTTAAATTCTGACCAGATGACCAAACCATGTGATTTTTTGATGTTCTAAATCATTTACCAGTGCTGTGCCTATCACTGTTCTTAGTTCTTCACTGGTGACTGTCTTTTACTGTTTTCACCATGCCGCATTTCATATACAACTTATTCCCACATGATATTCCTCCACAATTTGTCTTTCTAGCTCTCGAATGTTTCTGTGTTCTCATAATTATTTAAGTAAAGTTAGAATTAAGTAAAGCACTACCACTTCTCATAAATATTGAAGTACAATCAGAATTGAGTAAAGCACTAAAAACTCACATAATTATTGAAGTACAATGAGAAATGAGTAAAGCATTAACACCTCTCATAACTTAACTTACCCATTGCCTGATATTTGACACTGATTGTGGTTGGATGATGCAGCACAAGGATTTCCCCCTCAAACTCCCAGCAGGCCTTTGGCTCAATTTTAGATGAAACCATAACCATACCTTTCCGAATTGAAGCTCGCTTGATCTGGGAAATAAAACATAAGTGTGCTGTGATGTGAACAGTATTGTGCAAAGGACCCGTTACATGATCATCTCAATCAGCAACACTTGGAGAAAAAAAAACTTCTTCATCTTCACATTCAGAACCCTTGAGCCTGCAAATACCACACCGCTATTCATCACTGTGACTGCCGTTCTCTTTCCAGTTGGTGACTTAAAGTTTTGCAAGTTTGTCTGTTTATTATCTCTCCACCGTCTTCTTGATCTGTCTTATGGCCTACTTTCACTCAACTCTTTATTGCAGGGCTATTAAACTAAGTTTAATCAGTGGCCAAAATTTTGATAATGCATCCTCCTGAGTAAGAGACCTGAGCCCCAGCGTAGAAAGATCATTATATGAACCTCACTGGCTATCACAGCCAATACAAAAGATTTTTTTTTAAAGGGTGAATGACCCTTGTCAAAACCCTGTATTAAATATATAGTGTTGATTGCATATCTGTTTAGACCACTCAACACTCAAACGGTGATAAGGTCAATTTTGCACCAGGTTCCTGGTAATATTTTACGGCTTCCCCGTGTGGGTTTTGGTGCCCCATTGGGGGGGGGGGGGGGGGATAGACCCCTAACCTTACCAACAAACATGCAGTAAAAAGGTGACTTATTAGGGTTTGCTGAAATCAGATGTGTTCGGCGAAAATGTGCAGATATCACAGCCTATCTGTAAACTACAACACAACATTCCAATCGCCCTTTTAAGAGTGACTGCAAAAGATTTTAGGCTGGGGTCCAAATCACATTTTTTTTAAATCATAAAACGAATTAGGATCTGAACACATGACAACAGGCCCGAGCGTAGATAAAGTTAGGAAATTAGGGCACATGATGACTTTTGTTAATAGGTGTAATTCTAGAGGCAACTTCTTCTTATAGTCTATGCTGTGTGGCATTGGTAGTCATGTCTATCCCTAACCTTCTGCCTCGTGTTCTTTCAATCAATTCTGACACAGATGATCTTCCATGCCATGATGTCAAACTGTCCAGCATCTTCTCTCTCTGTCAGATCTTGATAAGTAAGTAAGGAAAAAATGATCACAGATGTAGAAGAAGATAGAGAATGACATCAAACTTGATGCATCTTGGATAATCAAATGTAAAGTAAGATGTGTTACCACAGAACAGATAGAGAAATGCAAGCTAATCATTCTCTTTATGATGAATTATTAATTTCCACAGCACAGACAAGACAAATGGACTGAGGATGTCCAAGAGAAACCCTAAAACTGTTGGTTGTTGATGACAGGGGCCAAAGGTGCCTCACTGAATTATATCCTGGAATTATATGCACTGGAGGAAATGGAACAGATGAACACAACTGCAAGCCCTCTGTGGTGACACAAGGACAAGATGATAGTCACCTACCACTGTGACACAAGAACAACCTCTTGCCACAAAAAAATAACCTACCTTCTTCAGAGAAAATGACGCTGTCTGCCCACCTTTGACCACTCTCACCGGCATTCGTTTTCGGTGAATACTTTTGATGGGCACCGGCTGGAACTGACCAAGGGCATCAGGTCCAAGTAATAACGTGTCGTTGAGCTTGATCTGCCCTTGTAACAATGTTCCCGACACAACGGTGCCCACACCCTGAACAAGTAAATTTTAAAAAAGTTAGGGACCCTTCATCAGGTAAATGATGCTTGACTCATATTTCTGTAGATGAATCGGCACTCAATGGGTGATGTGGTCAACATCGTGCAGGCCGTATATCCTAGAATCTTTTCTAGGCTAGGAGCAAAGGTAATTTTTTTGTTTATAAATCCGACTAGATGTGGATTCAAACACAAGACTTTTGGGCCAGCTGGCGACAGTCTAGCCACAAAGTCACATATGCTCACACACCCTGAACAAGCACAACAGAAACACAAAATGAACTGCAGAGCTGCTAAGGCTGGTCCAGTGAAAGGTATCAACTTGACTGCTACCAGCTAACCTCTTTCCTGTTACCGGCTAACCAAATATGAGCACACCAAAGTGCCTTCTTTCCTGCCACTGGCACATCAGGCAGATGGGTGTTAACCCCATATTTGTAAAGACCCATCAGCAGTCAATGGCTGATGTGGTGAAAAACCATGCCAGCAATTTTTAGTTCTTATGACAATTCCGAGAACCCACTTTAGACTGAATCAAAATGGGAGCCCAGGTTAACTATAAACCTCCTCTTTGTGGATTCAACCTCAGGAATCGAGGACTTGGCTTCCACAAAAGTATATACATATGAATGAAAGTCGCAAAAATTATAAAACTGCTAGTTACCAAAGAATGTGTAATATATATAAGCTGCATCATTAAATAATGTATATCTGGAACACTGGACACATTCTATTTGATTTAAATATCAAATCATTAACTATTTTGATAATTTGAACACCATTACTTTAAAAAAAAAAAAAACTTGTTATTAGTGGAGATTTTATGCAAAGCAGAGAGGTAGCTAACCTCGTCATATCAGTGATAAAGTTTGATCATTTTGCACGTGCAAGCGCTAGCAGGTAACAGTTACACTGGAGAAGGTATCCTGTGGCATTTTCTGCCTGATCGCTTGGCTGTTGGGAGTATGCATGCGCAGTTGGTATTGTAGAACTAGTAACTGGTAGCTTTCACATGTCACAGACCCCTGTGTGGGTTCCGGGGCCCCATTGTGGGGAAAACAAGAATAGACCCACTGCCTCCCCAAAAGCATGTCGTAAAAGTCGACTAATTGGGGAGCTTCCTTTGAAGTATGAGTGCATCTGCCGGAGAGGCAAGGAACCAACAGTCTGTATTCAAAAGAATGAGATCTGTAAAACTGATGCACAGGCAACACTCAGGTTCTGGAGCAGGACTGCAGTTCAGTAGTGGACGAGCAACCAGAACTTTCCGCCAGTGTACAGCTGGTAAACACAAAGAAGAAAAAGACATGTCACAGTACTGTAAGCATGCAGCGAGTGTTCTTTTCCTATATTAATACTTTTAACCAGCTTTATGAGCTCAGGGTGACGTAAACCAAGTGACATATATGTAATAAATAGTAATCAGTAATAATAAATAGTAAAATATTGCATTTTTATTTTGCAAATGAAAGTGTAAGTGGCATTACCACCGCTACACGTACACTTCACCACTGCACCATATTAAGCCATGCTCATGTGTAAATAGGTGTAATTAGAGTGCACTCACCATCAACACAGCGGTGAGGGGTTGAATTACATGCTTTTTGGTCTACCTACAATTATAAAATTAGTACTCCAATCATCAAATCATTGAGCTTGATTCTTCTTCTTCTTCTTCCTCCTTTTTACCGCTGTTGGTGTCGAGGGAGATATAAGGTTCTGTTTCTGGCTCTTCTGGCCGCCTCGACCATAGGCACATCGAGCTGTTGTAGAGCTTCTCTCTTGCAAAATGGGTACTCCGACCAGCAAAGCTCTGAGGTCAATGATTTACCCTTGTAAAATGGAAACTCTGACTAGTTGAGCTTTGGGGTCCGCCCACACTAATCTCCCGACCAAACATCCTTTTCAAATGATACTACAGGTAAGAATGGCCTTTAGCAAGAGCTAAAAGATTCTCACCAATTAGAAGATGTCAACTGTGTAAGAAAATGGACAAAAACCAGACAAGCAAACAAAACAAAACAGAAAATCTTCCAGCAAAAATGTGGTTTTTGACAAGAATATAAATGATATTATGGAATAACAGAAAAACAAATGAGGCTGTCCTTATGAGATAGATGACAACTGGAAACTGATTAGAAAAATTAGATGTAGACAGTGTTTTTGGACACGTTAAGAACTGCCTTGAGAACTTTGTTAAAATGGATTAGAGAAAGATGTTGACAGGGTTTTAGGACACATTATGTGAAAGAATGAATCTGAGAACTTTACTACATCTGGAAAGTGATTAGAGAAATTAGATGTAGACAGTGTTTTGGACATTTTATGTGAAAGAACTGACCTGTGAACTTATTACAACTGGGAAAAAAAACTGATGAACGAACCAACAAACTTTATTTTCAAACGGTTACAAACTGGGCACACAAGTCCATCTTACATTCGGTTGTAAAAAGTCCTTCCTAAGCGAGGATTCGAAATGTGTATGAGACTGCTGGAAGAATATCTAGTTGTCTGTTGCATTCAACTTCCTATCACTTAATTTACTAGCGGGTTGATGAAATCATGCATTTAAAATCCACACATGTGGAAAATGTGTCAGCAAACCGAGGCCAGAAGCAAATAACAGTCCAAGGTTTCAATGGCCAACCCACCTATCCACTACACTGGGCAAAATTGGAGACAATAAAATACTTACAGGTACAGAAAATGTATCATCTATCTGAAACTCTGCCGGCTCAGAAGCGTCACACCTGACTCTGGTAGACAGCAGGTTTAGAAACATCTTTAGTAGGTCCAGATTCTCTCCTGTGACATTTGAAACTTGGAACACTGGACACATTCTGATTTGATATAATTATATCATTAACATGAACTCATCTGAAAATTGGAACTCTGGTTTAGTAAAATGTCAGTATCAAAAAAACTTTTTTGTACGCTGTACAATGACTATTCTTGAGTGTGTTTGATGTGTGTTTAAAAAAAAAAAAAAATTCAGACCCAATCATTTCACCTTGCTGTCAAAAGTTACTCTATACATTATAGGTTAATCTAAATATTATACATTATTATCAGCTACTTTAAATATAAAAGTTATTTTTCATTACTATACTTATTGTTCACTCTTTTAGTCCCAGGGGGTTTAGCATCACAGGCCCAGGGGGTAGTAAAGAAAGTAATAAAATTGGCGCATCATGCGTTCATGGGCTTCTAGGTAGGAACTCAAAGGGACTCAAAGAGTTAATAAAGTACTGCCTGCTACATGTGGTGAAAATGCATCCTCAATTTAACAGGTTTTTTTTTTTAAAGCAGCCCTTTTGTACTTCGGAATCTAAAGCAGAGAATGAACAAAATAAATGCTAGTTGCACCCATGAGATCTATGGTCTTCTGGTGGGTTATCATCTTCAGAGGTTATGCTGATAACCTAACTGAGTAAATGGTGGTAGTCCCATGTTTTTATACAGACAAGTACTTAGTGCCCAGCAAGATCTCCACATGATGTGGTCCATATCATGCTTTTTTAGGCTTACCTAAAAGCCCAGGTCAACGAAAAAATTTCCTTTCTTAAAGGGAATATGTAAATATGAACACCAGGTTGGAAAGTAACCAGTATCATGATTTAACTGGCGTATATGACGAATAATCATCATAATCAATTTCCACTTCTACTGTTAAGCGTTGAGGGGAGGAACAGTTTGCGATCCATTGCTTGATGGGCAGCAATGGATATTGTCATTCTGTCGAGGTAGAAGCTCTGTAATGTCATCAATCCATGTTCTCCTAGGGCGGCCTCTTGCTCTCACTTCAGATCTTTTCAGGTGGACCACCTGCACTGGTTGTTGTTATGGCTGCATTCTTACTAAGTGACCAAACTCTGTATCAGTGGTTCCCTATTAAATTAGAAAAGACCTAAGGACCCTTCTCATTTTCAAAGGTCTACCAAGGACTCCATACTCTGAAAAACTAACTATAAACATTATGGCAAAAAGGACTACATTATTAGATTCTAAGATTGAGGGTATTTTGTAAAAAAAAAAATATCAAGAGTCCCCGTCAAATATGTTCTCTGGTCCCTCGTGAGTCTGCAGACTACCGAATGGAAAACAATATTAGATGTTGCAAATTGTCATTGTTCATTACCTCTCCGAAGTAAAATTTGTTGCTGTGACAACCACATCATCTGTATTTTGTACTAAGACCGGGATCTTCCGACATCCTGGAGACTTAAGGATCCTGGTCAAGAGCTTCAGGGTCTCCTGCAGGACATTGGGTGGACACATATCGATCTTTGTGACGACAACAAACACTGGGACATTCAGAGCCAGGGCCAGACCTAAGTGCTCTTTGGTCATTCCTATGACACCTGCATTAGCTCCAATCTGTGGGCAGCAGAAGATAATCACTGAACATCTAGACAATATTTCTGACAAATAATACCATGATAAATCTGCAAATATTGTAAGTGTTCTTCCGCATTTGCCCTTTAGAAGGTATTGGACACTTCTTGTGGTTTACAGTTAGGCTGAAATATCTGCAACTTTCATCCCAACACATTTGATTTCAGCAAATTCTTAATTAGCTGCTTTTTACATGCTTGTAAGGGTGCAGTAAATCTGTTCTTTTTCTTCCAAACAGGGTCTCAAAATCCATAAGTGAAGTAAGTTCAATAATTTTATTTTCAGACAAAAGTACACTGTGTAATAGGGACATACGGGAACTACTAGCAATGGTGAAGATAAATTATGTTTAGCAAATAAGCTGCGGTGGATTTTTGTCAAATGACCTTAGTCACAGGTCACCCAGGCTAAAAATGGGTTACCAGGTATAATGTCCTGAGAAGTTAAATCAGGCAGAATGATGTTAACCACATCATTTATTAAGTGCTGATGGTTCTATAAAAATATGAATCTAACACCAATGCTCAATGCCATAAATAGGGTCTAATACTTTTTTTTTAAAGATTCATGGCCTTTGATGCCATCACATCCTCTTGTGTTTCTTCTCAGACTGTTGGCTCTTAACCTATCTGAAATTATTTTATCCTCTGTCTTTATTCCTCTCCTTCCCCATGTGTGTTCTAATTAGGAGTTTCTTTCGAAGTCAGAGTGCATCTGCCTGAGAGGCAAGGAACCAACAGTCTGCGTTCAAAAAAAAAAAAGCAGATCTGTGAAATGGATGTGCATGCAAAACTCAAGTTCTAGAACAAGACTAAAGTCCAGAAGTGGATGAACAACCAGAACTTTCTTCCTGAGTTTACAGCTGGTTAATTACGATGAAGAAGAAAGACTTTCTCTCTTGATCTTTCCTCACGATTGAATGCTGTCAACAATAATCTAATCTTCTGATAAAATTTTAATGCTGGGATTATTCAAAATACGAGCTGTATGTTCTATAAGCAAAATTTTCTAGATCACAGCTTTAACCTTTTTTTTGTTGTTGTTGACACACTTTTTAGACATACATAAATTCACAACACAGTCATTCAGTCTGCTAGCAAACCAAAGGTTAAACTAACCCATAATACAGAGACATTTAAGCTTACTTTCAAGTGACACTTTCGCACTGCAGTGGACACACTAATTTTTCATGAAACAGAATTCTGGAAATCTCTGCATTAGATCCTCTACTGGTCACAAAATCTCTGAAGCACAGAGATGTGAAACTTACCATCAGCATAGCAAAATCTGGTGCATGTCCGGTCATACCAAAAACGGTTGTCTTCAAGTACCTCTCATGTCCGGCCAAATCAATGAATGTAACAACCTGAACAATACAAGAACAATAAGCAATACACACAAAAAATGTAAAACCGTTTTCATGCCAGCAAGAGCAAGATACAAAAACCATATTTTAAAACTAATCAGCTCTTAATAGGTGATGTGGACAGTATAATGTTGGCCATTTAGACTTTCCTGGAAATTCCCTGACGCTCATTTTAGGCTGCACTGACATTATAGCACATGATAAATAAAACAACATATCTGTGTGGGCTTAGAGGCTCCATTCTGGGGGACAAAAGAGCAGACCTACTGCTCCCTCCCCCCCCCCAATAAGCATGTCCTAAAAGGCAACTAATCAGAAGTGTTTCCATCAAAGTCTGAGTGCATCTGCTTGACAGACAAGGAACAAACAGTCAACAATCAAATAAGCCAGATTTATTAAATGAATGTACATGCAAAACTTAAGTTCTAGAACAAGACTTAAGTCCAGAAGTGGACAAACAACCAGAACTTTCTGCTGGAATTTACAGCCTGTGAATGTTAAGAAAAAAGAGAATTTAAAATAAAATGGCCACTTCAAAGGAAATTCAATCACATAACGACCAGGCGTACAAGTCACAGTGCTACAACAGTTCTCTAAGATGAGTAAATATCCAGAAAATAAATTTACACCGTCATATTGTGTGCGGTGCCGTAACCAGGATAATCAATAAATGAGGTGCCATCACCACACTAAAAGTTGGCTGTAATAAATCTCCAACTTTGTCTTTTGCCCTGACTGTATGCTCTCTTGGGTTCTGGGGACCCACTGTTTTTAATGAAGTTGCAGTGCATCTGCCTGAGAGGTGAGGAACAAACAGTCTGCTTACAAATAAGCCAGATCTGGGCTCTCCTCTGAACTTCTACCCCCGCAGTATTGCGGCCTGAAATATCCGTTCTGGGCGCAGTCCAATTTAAAAAGTGCCGGCTCCGTATAATGAAACAAATGCTCTAACAGGGTCTTAGCAATATGTTACTTGCGGACCTGTGTCTTATTGTTTCTGATTACCTGACAATTCTAAGAGACGCACGCAACACTGCAGACGATAGTAGCAGACGATAATAGCGACCATTGACACTTTTCATTGTCAAACTTTTTGCCGACGAACAAATTACACAAATCTAGGATCGGTTCGGAAAAACGAAACAAATGCTCTAACAGGGTCTCAGCGATATGTTTCTTGCGGACCTGTTTCTGTGACTATGCCTCACCGTCGAACGTATCCCCCACGCCCTACGCGCGGCACGGATGGGGGCTAAACTAGATGGCTGAAATTCATGAGCGGAAGCTACCGCATCTCCTGCAACTTCCTCCAATTACTTTGCTCGTGAGTTCCAGGCACCTAGTTTAGCTCCCCATCCGCACCGCACATAGCGGGGGATACGCTCGGCGGTGAGTTTAATCGCGTTTTGTGCATGCCGACAAGTCTGACATCTACCGCTGCTATCGTAAGAACAGTATTGCTAATCTGCGTGGGAGCCCGTGGTCTACCCGCCATATCACTTTCATCGTCTGTAATGTCTCGAAATTGTCAATGGTCGTTTTTATCGTCTGCAAAAAACGCTCGACATTGTCACCGGTCGCTTTTATCGTCTGCTACTATCGTCTGCAATGTTGCGTCTCATGACATTGTGAGGTACTCCTAGTTTTGCCGCCATTTGTTCCTCGGCCGGAACTCTGACAAGTCCGTATTTTTAATTGGAATGCGCCCCGAACGGATATTTCAGGCCGCGGGGGTAGAAGTTCGGAGGAGAGCCCAGATCTGTAAAGCAGATGTGAAAAAAAACTCAAGTTATGGAAAAAACTAAAGCAGAGAAATTGACGAATAACCAGAACTTTCCATCTGGGTTTGGAGTCGGTGAATGCAAAGAAGAAGTGTGCTCTCTTCTGTCTGCCGCTGGCCCTTTTTTTATGTTTTCCTCCTACTTATATAATTTTTTTTTCCTTTTGTATACCAAACTTCAACTCCCCCTACCCCTGTATGGTTTTTTTTATAAGAATGTGATGTCTTTTAAGGCCACTTGCCTCTTTTTTATTTCTTTGAAACATTAAATTTTCTTTCCTAATCGCTCTTCTCTTTCTTCTGCACTCACCCTTAAAAGGGCGGCACCTTTTCGGCCTAACAAATCTCTAATAAGTCGTCTTTTACAAAATGCTTGTTGGTGACAGTGGGCTTTTATTTTTATTTTTCCTCCTCAAAATGAGGCCCTGGAAACCTCCAAGGGGTCCCAGTCTTTCAAAAACCTTTTTATATTTATTTAGTTCCCAGAAAAAAATTACCTATTCTTATGTATGGTTCATGGTTTATATAATGGATCAACATCATGGCACAAGGGTAGTAACCCATAAGTGCTCCGTTCTACTTCTAATTCAAGTCTGAGTCCAAAGAAGCTCAGCACAGTGCACAAACTCTGTAGCACCAACGAGGATCCTGAAATACTTTGGGTAGATTTTTAACTCCAAATTTTGCCTGAGCAGTGCAGTTAGGCAACTTTTTTTTTCGATTTCCAACTGCCAAGGGATTTGTTTACATGCACAGAAACACATATGGGCGACCAATCTTACTACCTAAAGACCAGGGAAAAATGACTAGAAGTCCACATGAAAAAAATCCTAGCCTTCACCGAGGCCTGAACCCAGGACCTCTAGCACTCGAGGCGAACGCCATGCTCAAGACTACTCCGCCCACAACCCTATTCTTCTTGTATATCCATATCATCATGACTTTAATTCAATAATTTAAAATAAATAAAACAAAACTGGTTTTTAAAAAAATTTGCAAAATTGAGTTAGGAAAAAAAAACAATTGAGAACAAGATACACTCACTTTGGCTGCTTCTTCACAAATTTTTATCCAGTCCAGATGTCCATGCTCAGGTTTATTAACAACACCGCCTGAAGCATCAAAACCAAGGATGTCATTGCCAACACTACTTGTCCGTCCAGACTCCATTTCATGTTTGTGTCGAAATAATTTCTGTCTGGCCATTCCCCTTCCATTATCCAAATCTCCATGCGTTAGGACACCAAGTAATGTGCTTTTACCAGCATCCACATTTCCAACTACCGCTACTCTGTAAAAGAAGATCAAACGGAAATGGAAAACAAAAAGCACATCAATTTGAAAAAAATAATTTTTCAAAAGATAATGAAGTGTTACTTGAAGTAATTTAAAGAAAAAAATATTCTCCAAGCAATTAGAAAGGTAAAGAATGACAAATTAGGCATTTGCCATGCAACATTCTTGACTGACAGAGACAGACCTGCATTCTTCAACTCCTGACAGACAACAGTCGGTAGAAAAAACATATACATAGGTTTGTCCAAGAAGACTGTGGAGAGACAATAGACAGGCAGACCTACAGAGTCACCAGCTGGGAAAAAAGACCAATCACAGAGACAAATGAAGGCAGGTGATATCTGCAGCCATGAATGCTGCAATTCTTGTATGCCTGTCCACATGTCTCCAATCTTGAATATTCTATAAATATGACTGCAGATTACAGTTTGCAATCTAAACACTACAATAGTCCGCTGTCTGCATGTGAGGAGCAGGGTCGCCGCAGCCTGGGTGCTCAGGTCACTTAAACCCCCTTCTCTCCCCTAATAATGTTTAAGGAGGCTAATTAGCCCACTTTAACAATAAATTCTTCAAAAGTATTCGTTCATACAATTCATTTTTTTTTAGGTCAAATGTATTATATGTATTTACTATGCTATATTATTATTATGCTTTTAAACTATGACCAGGCCCCTTAAGTCCTCATTTGCCTAAAAAATATGTATGCCGCCGAAGTAGCTCTGAGTCCTCCTCTCTAATCTCTGTGTGACTATGATGAGACTGACTGTGTCTTTGAGATTATGTTCTGATGGGAAGTGTCCAATGGGAAACAGTAGGAGCTGTAGTAATGCAATGACTATCATGCTGCCCCACAAGCCCAGTGGTTAGAGTTGTAAAACCTTCATCAAGGAAGTAGTTTTTTAAAAAACTGGCCCAGCTACCTATCTGACCTCGCCAAAATGGTTAAAAGAATATTGGTAAAAGACCTAATACATCATCCACGGAGTGTCAATAGCTCTATAATAATATAAGCTTACTTACCATTGTATGTCAAATCCACTTCAAAGGATGAAATGGAACCTTTTTACCTTGAAAATGTTACTTTTTTTAAAAGAGGTGCTGGCATATTGTGTTGTGGCCTTTGGGCCCTATACATCTGATTTTAGCAAACCCTAATTAGTCGCCATTTATGACATAGTGGGTTTATTCTTTTTCTTCCAAAATGGGCGCCTGAAACACATATGTGGAGTGACAAATTTAAAAATGCACATGCTTGCAACTTCTCCATTACTAACCTGACTTCCATAAAATCCTCAGACTGTAACCTTTTCCGAAGTAAAAACTCTGCTGCCTTGCCTTCTTCCACAATTCTCTCCCTCAGTAAAACACATTCTAGATCCAGAGATTCGGCAATGCTGCGAAGGGTAGCCACTGATGCATTAAAATCCTCCTCTTTCAAGCCAGGTATGTCACCCTCTTGAAAAATGAAAATGAGAAAAGTAAGAATACAATCACCTGTAACAAAGATCAATATTACATTTCCCTATATGAGAAGCCTAAGTAAAGTCTAGATCTTAATCATCCAAGATCAAGTGAGAAATTATACTATCAGACAGATTATAAGAATGACACCTTGCAGCACATTTATTGTAAAGCAGAAGATATTATTATTAACATTCATCAGCTATAATTTCTGGATTGAGTTGAGTAAAGAACTGACATCACAGCATTCAGGGCATTCCTCTGTCCCCATCTTCAGCAGCCAGTGAAGAGTTCTAAAACCATTCGTACCATGAGCTTCAAGTATCGGCCATATCCCCTCCTCACTCCTTGCTGTATCACTCTCAACAGCTGTGATGATTCATTTGCTCCTCTAAAGCGAAGAATCCCACTCTGCACGAAGCATGCCTGCTCTTACCTTCCTCAGCATGCTTTCTGAGCCAGTTACAATCAGTGACCGCCACCACCTCAATTCTTAAGCTAGATGTTGTGGTATCATATATTAGACTCTCCTGCTTTTGCAGGCACTTATTTTACCTCTCAACACTGAACCATCTGCATAAATAATCACATCACCGGAGCGAGTGAATTACCTGATGAATTTCCTCTTCTGTGGCACCTGCTGGCCACTCCTTGTACAATGTGACTATTACTCTACACAGGTCTGACTGTTTCGCTGGCATTCTGACCCACTCCTCTCCTCTCCTAATGGTCTCCAGAATGCAAACCTGTCTCCTCTGCCTGAGTCATCCATGACTTCCCTCATCAGCCACTGAACCTTAACTGCATCTAGCGCTTCATGCAAAAGGCGATCTGGGTCTGCAGCTACTCTGTTATGACTTCGCCTGCAGCAGCTTGAGCCTAACAGCAAGAGTTGGCAAACCAAGGAGGTATCACATACACACTAATAGGAATTCTCTAGTACATCCCAGAATGACCCGCTCTGCTGCATTTTAGGGGATTAAGGTTAGTTTTAGTCAGTGCTCACTTTACACTCTAACTCCCCTATACTATTGAGCTTTCCTAGGAATTCCCTACATAATCTCTGAGCCCCAAGATGGACTGAAACAAAAGAAAAGAACTGAAAATACATTACTCAGGACAAGCATTTGCTGTTACCAAACATAAAACGAAAAAGACAAACTGGGTCTTGTAACTCCTCCTATCCTAGCTAGTTGTATAGTAACTAGTACACTCTTCTCTGCAATTAAGACCTCAAACAAATAGGTAAACAAAAATGGTTAAAAAAAAGAAAAATTGCATTGCTAGGGTCAAAAAGTTACAGCAACTGATGCCTAGAGCATAGTAGGGTCTAATTTAAATGCATTAAGAATTTGTGTGTTTTATGTAAAATTTTTATCACTCATTTAAATGAAAATAGCATTGACAAATATATATTTGACTTAGAGCAATTTGACTTGTGACCTATTAGTCAGAATGGAGCTCTGTCGTAAGTCAAAGACACCCTGTAAAGTTGTTACTTTAAGTCTTTCTGTTAAAGACAGATGTTAGTTACTTTAACCCACTCTGTCCAAATTGCTTCTTTTCCTGTTTCTCAGCTTCAGGCATCTTACAGTATCACTTAACAATTTTTTTCTCAAAAAGAAAGTCATTACCAAGACAATATTAAACAAAGTTTGACTATGGCATGTCAATAATTGGGTTTATCACAAGAGTCAAGCTGAGCGGGACAGTGTAACCAGCTACAAAGCTGAGCTAGACTGTGCAACAAACTACAACAGCTGAGCGAGACAGTGTAACAAACTACAACAGCTGAGCGAGACAGTGTAACAAATTATAACAGCTGAGCGAAAATGAGAGGGGGAAAAAAAAGAAATCTGACCAGTACCATTAGTATTGGAACTCTGCCCTGGCTGCTGAAGAGAAGGATGGAGCACGCATGGGAATGCCCCAAGTGCTGTGATGTCAGTCTTGACACAACTCAACTCAAGAAGTCAGAAATCAAAAAATCCTACCCGATAATATTTGAAAATATGCAATCAAATCATTAAATAGCGTTTTCTAACATTTACTTCTGAGAAGCAGAACAATCCACAGGAACTAGCAAGATTCAAAGAATTCAAAATGGGAACAGAATTTGCTAATAAAATTATTATGTGTTCTGTTATCACAATCAATATCACTCAAATTCAGCACAGAATCAAATTCTAAATAATTTACAGAGACAGCAAATCAAATGGTTGGCCCACTTTGAGAGAAGGCTTTGTGACATCACAGCATACAAGCCATAGGCCAAAAGAGCAGAGCATATAGTACAAGTCAGACCAAGAACAATATGGAAAGACAACATCAGAGAAAAGCTCTACAACAGCACAATCTGTATATGGCTGAGGCAGCCAGAAGAGCAAGAAATAGAACCCTATATCTCCCTGGACACCAAAAGCGGTAAATGAAAAAAATTGAAGAAGGAGGATCAACATCACTGCACACTGGGCATTCCCATATGTGCTCAGTCCTGTGATGCAGCCCCAAAAACAAGGTACTTCCAGTGACTGTTCCCATAGGGAGCTGATTACAGCTCTTATTCTGACTTTGCCGATGGCATTGACATGCTTAACAAGGTTTCACTACCAGATTATGTAATCATGTCGGTCAGAGATTTATCTAAAATAGAACAGGCTAACACCAGAAAATTAATTTTTTATAACAGAGAATATGCTTACAGAGTGAAAAACAAAATAAACTTACCGCCTGTTCCTATTTCGTAAATTGTCTCTCCTTGTGTGTCCATGATCCTCGTCTTAATGTCTTCTTGAAGCATGTCAAAGTCCTCACTGGTAGGGCTCACAAGTGCAGTCTAATTTTGAAGGAAGAATTGAACAATGTTACAAATATATATGGTCTAGATTTGAAGGGGAAATTAGACAATGTTTCAATTATATGAGGTCTAAATAAATATGTAGAGGGAAACTGAACAGTGTCACAATCATATAAGGTCTAAATATGGAGGGGAAATTGGACAGTTACAAATATATGAGGTCTAAATATGTAATAGGAAATTAACAATGTTACACTTGTTTAAGGTCTAAATATGTCGGAGAAATAAAGCAATGTTACGGTTACATGTTAACCCAACCTGACCGCTGAACCCATTTTTCGGTAATTTCCTAATCTGCTGCTATATCTAATTTTCAGTACTTTGCCTAGTATGTGAACAAAATGCATCACCAACTAAAAATAACCAACCAATCCTGGTCAAACCTCATGGTTAGCCATTGCAAATGTCTGCCCCCATGTGTTTGAACTGACTTGTAGTCAACTGAATAATAATAAATTAACTGTGTGGTTTAACGTGAAATTCATAATCAAATGAGCGGCTGATGAACCAAGCACTTCAACAGGAAAGTGAAGTAGGTCTAGGCTTTTCAGAGTCCAACAGGTGATCAATACTTTGGTTAAATCAGACTCGAGTCAGAACTTCCTCAAGAATATGTTTCCAGTTTAAGTGACGTAGACAGTGAGATCTCGAGTGATGAGGAGAATCTTCAACCTTATAAATCTAGAGCTAGATCGATAGTAAGAGAAGGGGGAGGTGTCCCTCAAGCATCAACTTCTGGTGCTCATTTTGCAACAAGTACCGTGTGAAACAAGGCTCATCCTGAGGGTGGATTGAAACACCAAGGTAGAATATTGGCGCTAGATGAAAAGTAGACCTATTGTCTACAATGTCTCCAAGTTCCATCTTATTATAACAATTTTTCTGCATGTACGTAACATTTTTCTATTTCATGTTGGTTTTTTTCTCTTTAATGCTCTGGAGCCCAGGTATAGGGGACAGTTAATTTCTGGGCCTATGGCCTGTAGGGTTAATGTTACACCTCTCAGTGGCAATCCTAGAAACAGGTTCTTAACCAAAGGCCTGGTCAAGGTAGATAGGACTAATGTTTCCTAAGAAGTCAAGACTACATCTGCCAGAGGGCGAGCAACCAACAGTCAAACACAAATAAGCCAGACCTGTAAAATGTATGTTACATCCTGAAACAAGACTAAGGTCTATAAGTGAAAAATCAACCAGAACTTTTCAACAGAGTTCACAACTGGTGAATGTGAAGGAGAAGCAAAGAAAGATAAACATAAAACTTTAAACGCACATTACAATAAAACATACAGACTGAGGCAAAATAATGGTTAGGTACACAGTGCTGAGATAGATACAAAGCATAGAAAAGTTTGACGACTAAACTTTAAAGACAACTGGAGATCAACAAGTAACCCATGCCCTGTTTTCTACACAAGGGTACTCACCTTTGAGGTCAGTCTTGACATTTCTACATCATTATGGTCAGGATCAAAGAGACCACCTCCATTCTCTAGCTCTGGTGTCAGGTCCTTCTCAATGTCCATCAAGGCTGCCATTTTTATGAAGTCTAGTACAGTGTGAAATTTCCTTGCTCGCTTTTTTTTTCTTGATCAGTTGATTCACTCAGGTTGTTTACAACATCAAGAAGTTTCAGAATAATTTGATGAAAAGTGCCAAGTTCTCACAGAACCATTTTATAGTCAGCCACTTGGACAATCTCACATTTTTGACACCAAGAGTGTGTGGTGGCACTTGATCCTATTAAAAAAAAAAAGTATAGTCAACAAATATATCAAAAAGGTGTTTAATTCTTCAAGTCCACAGACAGCTGCTACTTCGTTCTAACTGAAGAAATAGGTACTTTACAATAAAACATGCTGCACATAAAGTAAAGGATCCCTTTTCACACCCCAGGCCCATCAGGCATATAGCACTAGACTAATGGCTCTCAACCTTCCTAGTGCGGTGACCCTTCAATACAGTTACTCATGTTGTGGCGACCCCCAACCATACAATTATTTTTGTTGCGACTTCATAACTTCAGTGAATATATGTTTTGCAATGGTCTTAGGCGACTCCTGTGAAAGGGTCATTTGACCCAAAAAAGAATCACGGCCCACAGGTTGAGAACCGCTGTACTAGACCTATTTTGATATGGATCAGTAGTCGACTGGTGATGTGCTTGCTGAACATCATACTGGCTGCCTTTACCCCCCCCCCCCCCCCCCCCCCCCCCCTTTCCCCCAGAATATTACCTGGTTCCCATTTAATGCTGCACTGACCAGGGAGTTGAGGCAAATTTGGAAAAAAAATCTGTCTCGATGCAGATTTGAACCCTATACTTTTGAGCTGGCACAAGCTTCTAACCATTAAACTACTGAGACTCCCGTGCTGCACAAGAAGTTCAAATAATAACCCTACTAAAGAGAAGACATTCAAGTACAAATTGGGTTAAAGTAAGTTAATGTAACAACTGGACAAGAAGTTAACAAAAGCATATTATTCTGAAAGAAGCAAGGACTTTTTTTACAAACAAAAACAGTCCATTTGTTTGAACCACATTATAAAAAAGGGAAAAAAATATTTACTACTTTAAAAGCTGATAAAGTTACTGAAATTAAAAACATAGGGAGGAAGGTAGTGAAGGAAGATTCCTGACAGCTTAGTTCCCCAGCATAGAAAGACATATGCACACTGTTCATGGTGTACAATGTACATGGTGCAACACTGTGAGCCGCTAGTTGCATTTAAATTATTGTGCCCAAGGTGGTCCTATTTATTATTTGCAGATTCAAAAAATAATGGGTGGCTTGCTGATTCAGAAACTGCTTGTATCTTACACAATATTGTGTGTGCACTGCTGACTAGTGTAACTGTTGCTTCTATCAATGATGTATTGAAATTCTTGTAGCAAACTGTTTGAAGAAGCCTCTAATGGCTGCCTTATGCATTTAATGCATGTGTTTGCTGACACTGCTGTCTGCTTCAAATTCTTCTTCTTCTTCTTTCGTTCGCATGAAATAAATTGTCTATATCTGCAAAGCTGTCTCTAGTATGAATTTCACTGTCTTTTGTAATTCACTAAGCGGCCCGTAAAGTTTGACTTCCACAGGTGTCTCTTTTGGCCAAAGGTTTTGCCTGAAAGCGTTGAATCTGGGACAGTCTTGAAGGATGTGATCTGTTGTTTCAGGTGCCAGTCCACAAGTACACATGGCTGATTGGCCAATCTTAAATTTGTTGTACATGTGGGAGCGAAGTCAATTGTGCCCTGTTCTAAGGCGAAGGATAATGACTTGCTCTGGTCTGTCCATAAAATGGTAATCATCTTGTGCCAGTTTCGGTGGCATTCTGATTGATTTGATCATTCTCTTCTTCTGTTGATAAGAGACTGGTATGTTAGGTTGTT
>CAJHNH020004661.1:0-34339 GCA_905116865.2 Candidula unifasciata | reverse complement strand
CCGGCTAAAGACCACGTAGAATCCTGAAAGACGACACGATGAGAAAAAACCCGGAACGGCCTCCCGCTATTTCCCTCACCCTCCCTACCTTTTGGAATGCACGATGCTTCACACCCTTACCCATTCCCCCCCGGAGACGAGTTCGCTCCGAACATGCCAAGGAACTCTATCGCCGACCATTGGATCCAACGCGTTCCGGAATGCCCCGGTATATGTATTACGCACCCCGGCGCCTAGCTGCTCCAACCCAAACGGACACATCCGCTAGATCTAACAAATGACGTAGATCCGCTTTAAGGCTCCACACAAACATTCTTCCCCACATATCACCCGGACATGACTCACCTCGTTCTTATTTCAGGGAAGATCCTCTACGACAGTCGGAACCCACGCGAAAATATTTTCACAATTTAAAGACTATCCAAATTTCAAAAATCTGTTTTCAGGTACTTCTCGGCAAAAGAAAATACTCACAATTTTAACAAACTGTAAATGGTGGTCTCAAAAAGAACGTTATGTGGGGAAAAAAAGCGCGATCCGCCTACACAAATACGCCTGGCCCAAATTAAAGAGGCGACAACACAAAACCGGAAAAACGCCCAAGTAAGACGAGGGGATTGAGCATTGCACAATTAACATAAGGTGGAGGACGAGCAGTCTGATTCGGATGGAGGCATCAAGCCCAGAAATGCTAATCTTTCTCTATTTTCCCTCACTGCATTGACTCCTTATTTCCACATAGCTCCCTCTACACCCACGTTGTCTTTGCATACTTTAACGTTTAAGTATCCCATTACTGTCAAACGATCATGTTTTGGCATCTTGTAAGTTCCATCCTGCAGTTGTTCATAAAAAAGTCTTTCTAGTCTTCCTCAGCAACACTAGAATTCAGTAACGAAAGTGACGCAAATAACCCAGACCACAAATATAGGCGAAGACTGTTAGCAGTCTTGGCTAGCTAACAGCAGTCTGAAAGTGGTCGAGCTTTGAATTTTTTTTTTCTCTAAAGGACTTGGACTTGGACTCTCGTCACCTGCTAACTATCCATTCGTTGTCCGATTCTCTATGGCTAGATACTTGACACCGAGTCGCTTGATATTCGGCTGAGTCAGTCTCGACTAGCTATCTTGGTCGACTACGTTTGGGTTATTAGCAGCCCGTATACAACCCTTATATAAGCGATTGTCTTGAATACTGTTCGGAGAGCACACGTGGTGACCTGCTCAGAATACTCAACCAGTCTTGACGACCTCTCAGATTTCTAGCTTTTGCCGAGGAAAAAGCAGAGACGCACGAGTTAATCTCCCTGATGCTAGGAGAGATTAAATCCATGACATAGAAACGGTTAGCACAAGCCGAAATACTAAATGCCATAAGAACAACATCAGTGCCATAATCACTAGATTTGAAGCGGCCCAGGTTGCAGACGAGAAGCGCCGACAGGAATAGGGGGAGGAGAGAAGAAAGGAGCTGACCGATCTAACAAATGCACGAGAAGCCGCATGCCAAGAAGTTGCCAAACTAGTCAAAGCGAATGCAGAGGCCACACAAGCAGCAAAGTCAGAACGTGCGCTACTAGAGAAGGAAAGAAATGACACAAAGAAACGAAGCATCAGCAGAGCTGACAAAAATACTTCCACCGACACAGTAAAAACAACGAAGCACCAGGCACAGATGACCGAACCACCAAAAAGTACAGAACAAGACACAGAAACCAATAGCTTAGACCACGAATTCGGAGAGCTGACGTCCCTCCTCGAGTCCACCAGGAAGAGAGACGCCAACTTGATGAAAAGATTAAAGAGAACACAGACCTACTGGCACAACTTTTAGATGTATGGGCCAAGCTCAGACCCTACCAGGTGGACGATGTTGAAGAGAGTACAGGCAAAAAATCATGGAGATTAGTGGAAAAAAAAAGCTGAGGAGGAAGCAGAAAAAGTACAATGGCAGCAAACACCCAAAGGCAAGAGAGGTAGACGAGGAAACTCCTAATACTGAGACAGATGCCAGTATCAAACCCACCCGTCAAGTACCAGACCGCCATCTTTGAGGAGCAAGCCAGCTTACCAACACGAGGAAACGCAGCCAATTATCACGAATCGAACCTCAACAGTCCCACCCATTCCCCGTACGATAGCCTACCCCGGCAACGCTAACTGTTCTTTTCAGAACGGTTACTCCCCTCCCTGCCATGCTGAAGGACAACTTACCGCCCGAAACACGCCAGATTGACAGCCCAAAGCGCAGCAATTAAAGGAAAACAGTAACCACCTAAACTCAGATGTGGCAATACATCACACAGATTCAACAAAGAATAAACCACATTGAAACCCGGCCGACCAGATAACCGCCGCTCAGATAGGAGCTAGTTAAACGACGCCAAAGTTTGGAACTTTTGTTTACGAAATCAAGTTCAATTACTGACGGTAACTGCTAAGCGATAATTTTAGCTGTCGCCCGGTAATGCTGGATTCATTAATAAAGAAAAAAAAAAAGAAATAGCTTAGGATAACATTATGCCCCCTCCACTCCCTTCCTTGTATATAGTTATTCATTTCATAGTTATTATTATTGATAATAAAAAAAATTATAAAAAATAATTTTTAAAATGTGTACAACATCTAAGTCATAATTACAAATACTGCCATATAATCTAATTATACTTTCGTTTGTGAACGTTTTGAAAAGTATAGTAATAAGCCTAATCCAAAAATGATATAAGTCTAAAAATTTGCATAATATAGAGATCAATTAAATGTAGTTACACACACTGGAATGCGTTATTTAAAACAGTAATAAGCTTCAGTTGGTTTTTTTTTGTTTTGTTTGGCAGTTTGCCCACACCCCTCACCCCCCCCCCCCCCCCCCCACCCCCCCCGGCATCAAAAAAATTTGAAAACGAAATAAGACATCCGATAGAAATACAGTATAGGCTTAACTTAGTATAATCATTTTAGGGGGCATAAGGTCTGCAGTGTTATAATTTACAATTAGTTTCCGATAGTACGTATAGTGGTTGGTGAGATTTTTGATTTCCCGTAGAAGAGGATTCCACATCTAGACTGCAATACGTTAAGGCGTTTGCTATGCCTTCCATTGTGTTTATAAAACGGTCAAAGGTAACAAGGAGAAATTTTGGAATATTTTTAGATTTAATGGCAGAGCTTTAGCCCAAAAAAACCAAAACCATAAATATAACCGGAGAAATTAGGCGGCTTTGTCTGGCTAACAGCAGTCTGAAAGTGGTCGAGCTTTTCATTTTTTTCTCTCTAAAGGACTTGGACTTGGACTCTCGTCACCTGCTAACTATCCATTCGTTGTCCGATTCTCTATGGCTAGATACTTGACACCGAGTCGCTTGATATTCGGCTGAGTCAGTCTCGACTAGCTATCTTGGTCGACTACGTTTTGGTTATTAGCAGCTCGTATACGAACCATTATCGAAGCGATTGTCTTGAATACTGTTTGGAAAGCACACTTGGTGTCCTGCTCAGAATACTTAACCAGTCTTGACGACTTCTCAGATTTCTAGCTTTTGCCAAGCAACTGATAAGCATATTTACCCGCACTGACAAGATTGGATGTGGCTGCAGTAAAAACAGCTAGCAGAAGCCGAGCCAGCGCCGAGATACCAGATCGACGTCAGCTAACAAGAAGGTAGTACCTGTCGTCGCACCAGCCCTTACGGTGCAGACGATGCCAGAACTGTTTGACGCTCCTGTAGAGACGCCAGCCTCGCCCAGCGAGACGCTGCAAGCCCTGGATGAAGCTCCTATCGAGGCACGAGCACACTTAGAAGTCGCCCCAGTCCCATCCACACCCGCCCACACAGGCAGCAGCAGCAGCAACCGGGAGCCTACATTCCAGAAGTCTACAGTGGTCAAGCTGTAATAAGGCGTGTCACACCGCCGCAACCTGCCGCAGCAGCCCAGTGTGCCGCTATTGTTCAAAGATACAAGACTTCAAGAAATGCCCCTTGCCAAGGTGGACCCTGACTTTATCAAGCCCAACTCCAGCAGACGATGCTCACACAGTGCAGGGGCCCACAGTGCGAGGTACCTGCGTTGTCCGTACCTCAGAGAGATGAAGATGGCGTTGTTTAATGCCGGATCCAAACACCATCAGAGGAACGAGGCTCCCAGACCGAGCACCACAAAAAGCCAACCCGCCCTCCCAGCCAAAAGCAGAACTCCAGAGAAGATGAAGGTTACCACCATAGATCCCGAAGTCGTGCGCACGTTCACTGAACTAAAGACAGAGCTACAGAAGCAGAAAGCCATGGCCGCCGAGCAAAAAGCAGAGACGCACGACGTGCTCAATGAGAACACTTCTGTCGCAAGCGTACTCGTATCAGGGAGACCGAGAGAAAAGAGGCTGGACAGTCTGACAGTATGGCATGGAGGATCATCTGTAACAGGGTAGATTGATAGTGCATGATTTAGAAGGCTTTGGGCAGTAACGCCAAACATGGAATTTATAAAGGAAAAGAAAAGGAAAAATTATATTTTCAAAAAATGTGATGACGACGATCTGGAAGGTAATGATGAGTAGTAGGAAAACGATGATACTAACAAAGTGGATGGCGAATATGTAGAGAAAGATTATGCTAACGCTGAAGGCGAATCAGCAACGGCTAGAGCAAAAGCAGTACCAAGGGCAACAGTTGTATTCAAAACATTTTGTATAGCATTGGTAGTTTTAATAGTATTAGTGTTTACATTAGTAGTAGTAGTGATGATGTATGTTTTACTAGTTGTTGCTGTGGTGGTGGTGATTTTAGCAGTATTGATAATAGTAGTTTTTGTATTAGTGGTTATAGTAGTCGTAACAGTAGTAGTAGTCGTAGCTTGGTGGTGGTATTTGTAGCTACAAAAGTGGTGGTGGTGATGCTAGTAGAGTAGCAGTGTTTGTGCTAATGGCGGTGTCGTCGTGTTTATTGTGAGGTATTAGGTTTTCACAACATTGCGTAGATAAGACTGAAATTCTACACAAAAAAGATCTACAACAGATATCATACAATGATAATAAATAGTGCATATACAAAAAAGATCTCTCCTCCAAGGAAAAGAACACAGAAGAAATTCTCATGTCAAAGCAACTGTATACCGACAACGTGTTCTTTTTTTCCGAAAGAAACGACAAAAATAGACATGCAAAGACATCAGGAATTTAGGGAAAATGTATACGCCACGTATGTTCAGTCGGGGAAACAGATGTTGAACGTAGCATACACAGAGAACTATGACTGTAAAAAGTATCTTATGTAGCAAGACACTTTTACTGAGTGTTAGAAAGAGAGTAGGTAAGCAGAAGACCCGTATTACGCCAGTGGCACCTAGGCAGTAAGATTCTAGACTCATATTTGTTCACAATATTGAACATTTTATGGATGATGTGGTCAATCACAGCAGTTGTCACGTGGTGAGGTGTATTTCTGCTCACCCCCAGACATATTCTCACAACCCAACGGAGTACCAGTGTTTGGTTCGTCATGAAGACAAACGCCAATCCCGGGTGACCATGGCGTTATGCCGCTTGATTTGGAAACAGTGTCGAATGCTGGGACTGGTTTTTCTCTCAGACGTCTCTTCTCTAAACCTTGCAAATTGCAACAGACCGTATCTTATGTCTGTCTCTATAGCATCCTTTTTGCAGCTGATCTCTGACGGCTGTATCAATATTGATATCTTTTATGTCACGTTTGCATTTATTGTTGCCTTTGCCTTCCTGCTTAACTCTTGCCTGTTACCAATTCACCATATATGAGATCTTTTAGATGCGACCGTCGTCAATACGAGAGTGATGTCTTGAGCGGAGAATTTTTGTTTGTTCGCATACAAAATAAATAAATAAATACATTTTATATAGTCAACCAATCTCATAAGCGTCCACGAAGGCTACAATATAAGTTCTGCAAATCATATCACATAGATCACTTGCATCTTCCGCAAGAATGCAAGTCTTAGAGTGTCAAAAAGATCCATATCAAACAATTGTCAACAGCTTTACAGAAATTGTTGAAACCCAAAGCGGAAGAAACCCGAACCTCAAAGGTAAAGTCGTGAGATGAAAACCAGCGTCATTGCACACAGTTATAAATCATAAGTGCTCTGTCACCAGTACGGACAGCTGCTAAGAATTGTCCGCCTGTGTCGCTGTTCGCACGTAACTCTGTAGCTACAGCGACGTTCCTCCATTTACACCAGAGTGACACTCTGGTACCCATTTCCTAGAGGCTGGGTGAACCTCGGGAGCCGCCCGGTTTCGAACACAGACTGTGGGCTGCAGCGAGTCGCAGCTGGATTTGAAAGCGAGCCTCTTATCGACTGCGCTAACGCAGCCCCTAAGCCAGGCTCTACCACTCTTACTGACCTGGATCGACAGTAACTGAGGCTGTCGACGATTGCTTTATCAAAATAGTAGGATATGATGTCAAACGTGATGTCATGGCTGATAGGCCAGATGATATAAAAAGGCACCAACGAAATTTCACAGAAGTTAAGTGTCACCTACAGTATTGAGTGGTAGGTGGAAATAAAACTAACTCACGAAAATAACTGATGCCCCCACATCAGAAAGAGACACCTGCATGCTTTGGTCATGTCATGAAAAGAAGAACATATGAGTACATCGTGACAGTAGGAAAGTTTGAAGGGAAAAGAGGCTGACCGGTAGAGAAGATGCTTGACTGTTTGACATCATAGCATGGTAGATCATCTGTGTCAGAACTGACTGAAAATATATGGGACAGAAGATTGTAGATAGAAATAACTACCATTGCATGGTATGAACTTTAAGAAGAAGAAATGCATCAGCTTAAACATAGTGACCAAATGAAAACTGAACTAACAGACACACATGAAACTTGACACAAGTGGATGATGGGGATGATTATGAAGACTATGGTGATGACGACACAAATAGTCGGCCATATTGGGAACACTATCTATAGTTGCTAGGAAGCCAAACCTCTTCGAGTATTGTTTTGACCCAGCTGCTACCTATTATCATATCACTAGATACTGCGACCACACTTATCTGTCACATGAAACAATGTCATCTCTTTGTGTAGAGAAATAAAACTTAGCTAAAACATGGACCAGAAAGACAAATAAATATTGTAACAAGAACGACCTCCATTATGCTGTTGACTCGTTGGTGATAGCTGACAACGCACAAGATTAGTAATAGTTGGAAATGATTTAACAAGCATGAAGAAAAGACATTGACAAACGAGGGATCGATAAAACAGACACAAGGGTTTTGGCATAGACGAAGATAACTATAAAATGTGATACTTTTACAGTAGGAAACCTTCTAAACAAGTCAATAAAAGGAAGCAACACAAAACAGATGCAAGACAAGACTAGATTAACCCTTTCAGGCCCAGAAAGAGGAATCATAACAGCAGGAGGATACCGGACACACGCTTATTCAAATTAACTGCTGGCTTCAGATCTTTAAATTAAACACGATAACAGCGGTTCCAAGAGGTTAAGATGCAACATATGTTGACAAGAGATGAGTTGAGTTGAGTAAAGAATTGACATCGCTGCACTGGGGGCATTTCCATGCATGCTCACCCAGTGGTGCAGATCCAGCCAATCTGTCTGCCTGTTCATTACCCACCAGGCCGACATTGCCTGGAAAAATGATTCAAAGTATGCTCACTACCCGTGACCTTTCCAGCGAAGCTTGCCCCTCTGCTTGAAGCATCCTTATCTTTACCTTTCTCAGCATTGTTTCAGAGTATGTTACGATTATGACATGTGTATGCATCTTGTTCTCTAGCCACACATTTTCCATCTCATGATATGTTTGTTTTAAGATATTTGAATTATTTGACTAGGTTAAGTCTTTTTCTTTCAGTTGAGATATCATAACATGGGATTATCTTCTTTTTTGATATAACCATTACTTCTGTTTTCTTAATTTTCAGTGAAAGTCCTTTCTTAGCACTCTCCACCCCCCCCCCCCACTCCCCCAAACCCCCCCCCATCCCCACAATATCCAGCAGTTGCTGTAAAACACTTGCATTTTCAGCTTTCAAAACTGTAATCTCATTATGTGCCACACTAATATCACATGTAATATTTTGAAATGTAGCACCTGCAATTATTTTAGTTGTGGTTGCATTCTAACGGGATGACCAAATCCCGTGATGGTGTGCTTTCTAATGAAATTTGTGCATAGCGTTGGTTCCGATATCTATTTGATATTAAGACTTCAAACTTTGTGTCAGATAGGTAATTTTGGCGGCTTACTTTGAGCATGCTATCCCAAGGATGAAAATGTGTGTAAATGCAGACATCACTACACGTAAGACATTTCGAATATTCTACATATATTATAGATAAAACAGAAGCCAGCGAAAAGTTATCATTCTGTTGACAGCAGCAGTAGTCTAGTTGCATGTCAGCCTTGCCTTTCCTCTGAGTGTTAAGTGTTGGCAGGAACATTCCCTTGGAGCCATGATGATCTATTTATGACATCGGCAATGTACACTTGCTTCTAACATGATTGCTAACACATATCTTGTCATGCATCAGACAATCATTCTCGCTCCTCGCTTACCAACAAACCTGCATATCCAAGCGAAAATACCCCAAAGGATGCTACTTTAGACATCTAAAGTGATGCTTGCCAATCAGCATTAGATATACGTGCCTGAACTTTTCCAAGCATGCTGCTTTAGTCTGTTACAATATGTGTGGGCAGCTGCTTCCCAAGCTTGCATAACACTTCAGTGACATTCATTATCAACCTAGATGCTATGGTATCGTATGCCAGGCTTTGTTGCAATAAGGATTATCTATTCACTTTTGCCTTAAACTCACAATGCTCGTCTTCTTCCTTTCAACACAGAACCATGCATCGTTTCACTTGCTCAGCAGTTTGCATATAATCAGCTTTTGACTTTCTACTATTCCTTAAAGGCTCTGAAATCCTGGCTCAATGTGATTACAACCCTGCACAAGTTTTATGGTTGCTCAGACACTGTGAACCACTAATCTCCTAACCGATGTCTAATTATGTCTCCTATTTGCGGTATCCCTCATCTTTTAAGTCTGCGATCTTCAAATATATCTAACGGCGCCAACAAGACGGTATTTCCTGACTTTGGCTACTGTGACGTTCGCCTTTCCGCGCAGCATTCTGAGTCTGCATGTGACAGTCTGCAGTTAAAGGATATATCAGTTGTTTACTATGCACTGGAAATGTATTATAATCCTGCGGCTTGAGGGGTTAAGTCACCGGTTCTTAACCTGTGGCCGCGAACACCTTTGATGGGATGGGGGTGGGTCAAACGACAATTCCACAGGGATCTTCTAAGACCATCGGGGAAATAAAACAAATTCACTGAATTTTGAAGCAGGAACAAAAATAGTTTTATGTTTAGGGGTCACCATGCAGGAAATCGTGGATTGTGGCGAGGCATGAACGCCCACGCCAGTAGGCAAGACACCTGAGAATGATGATGTATCTTAATATATCTTCAAATTGACTTCCAGTATTGGTAGTACTTGACACTGGCCACACTAGCTATTTTACATACCATGTAATCTTTCATGTAGTTTTAGAGCAAGTTGCGAACATTTTTTGCTGAACACATCTAAGTTCCGCACACCCTTAATTTACGAACCGTTTACAACATGCTTCTGTAGGGACAATGAATTATTATATTTGCCACGAATTAGATTCGGCTACCCAGTGAAGCTGGGGAACCTGAAGCGAGTGTGAAATTTCAATTTTGTTTTCTTTTAACATCGCCAAAAGCCTGTTAAATTTCCAATTGGGTATTGTTAGAGCTGTTCTAAAAAAAATCAGCACAAATCATTGCATTATTTCCCAGCAGATAACAAGAGATGTTCTAAATCACTAGGCCACTCATAGCTGACTGCTAGCGAGTTCGGCTTTCTTTGAAACAATGTAGATAACATTAACGCTCAATAACAAAAGACTAAATCATTTCTCTAGCCTGGAGGAGACAACGTCGTAAACAACGTGGAAAATAAACCACGATTACACACAGGCTTGCGCAGATGGGATTTGTATTCCAATGTGAAAATGCAGGTCTAACAAAACCAATGGATCAAACAAGAAATGGTGAATAAATGAATGTGTAATGGCCCACATCGTTGCCTATATCTATGCTTTATATTTACAGCCTGCACAGTTTCCTGTAAAAACGTTCCCGAGTCACGTCAACTTGTTGCTGCCTATATTCGTGAGTCGAACTTTGTTTTGTTACACTGAATGTTGATTGTTGAATGTTTTGCATCGCACACTCAGTACTTAATCATATGCGCTCCGTCCTCATTTTCACCAGCATATTTTCTATATTTGTCTTGCGCTTCTTAGGTGGCGTGGGTGGTAATTATTTCATCTTTCTTGGCCTTCCTCACGCCTTCTTCCCAGATGTTTTGCTCTGAAATGTCTCATTTAAAGTGTTTTGTAAGGCTGCATTCTTTGTCTGACAACATAATCTAGACATGATCTTATTACAACTTTTTGTCTAGTGCTGGTATTCATAACTCTGCCTCTTCTAGTGCTGTTAGTGACCTTTTCTGTTCTAGTGCCCAATTCATTGTCAATGTGCGACACTGATAACATACAGTAGGGATAAAGATGCTATTAATCATTTGCAGGAAGAGAGACATTTGCGTGTCTAATCAGTAAAGCTAACTGTTAGGTGTCGGCATTTGCAAGCTGTACTCTGGGTTTTATATCTCTGTCGAGTATGCCATGCTCGATAAATATGCTTCATAGATATTTAAACTCTCGTACGCGTTTGATTGTAGTACTGTAAACATGGACGTTCATGATATTATATGTGAATACTCGTTGAAATACGAGATTTACGAACAGGGCTCACACCAGCACGTGTAATCCAGAACGAGAGTTATAAGGTAAGACCAAGGTCTGATATGTTAGTATGTGTTTTTCAGCTGGTGTGAAAAACCGTATCTGTTAAAAGGGTGAAATGAAATTGTGTAATCTGAAACGTGAAGGAGATTCTATTTCATGAAAAGAGAGTCAGAGATAATATCCCAAGTTGCGCGCTCGTCCGGGATTTGAATCTGGGACCTCTCATAGGAAACGACTATTTAGAGCAGCCTTCGAAGTCAGAGTACATATGCCTGAGAGGCAAAAGGCAAACAGTCTAGGTACAAATAGGCCAAATTCGCGTGACTGGTGTGCACGTAACACTCAGATTCTGGAACGAGACTAAAATTAGAAAAATGGAGGGGGGGGGGGGGTGAACACCCAGCATTTCCAGCCTGAGATTACAGCTGGTGAACGCGAAGAAATAGAACACAGATTAAAAAAAAATATTCTAGGTAATAAGAACTAGACACAAGTTACAAATATTAGCTTAGCGTTTATCTGAGTTCTACATTGACAGGATTACCTCTTGGTAATGTAACTGAACACGAAACGTTCAAAATTATAATTCACAGTCGTTTAATTGAGAGCGTTCACGTTCTCATGGCTTCTACGTCACACCAAATTATAGATATATATTATTGACGGGCACTCGTGTGACTGTTATCTCTTGTGTTACAGAAATCTACAACAAGACTATGCGTCAACTCGTTCTCTTCTGTTGTCTAACGGCATCGCTGATCGGTGAGCACAAATCCAGTACTATAAAATGATATAAGCCTGTTTTCATCATTGTTACCATTGTTGTCATTTTTGTCATAAATAGTCAGGTTATATGTAGTGCAAACTGTATATTAATGCTGCTGACGAAATACCATAAACGATGACAGTCAGTAAATTGTGCAGTTCCTATGTCATTTTATCTTGTTATTACAAAAAAATGCTTCAAAGCAGCACTTCTCCTCCTTCTCCTTCGAACCTTCTTCTTCTCCTCTTTTCTCTTTCCTGCTTTGTCTATTCGTTATCTTCTTTATTTTTAAATTGCATCCCTCTCCCCCCACACACACACACCAATTTAAACTCAGATATCCAAGCAACATTCATCATTCAGGTTTTTGACTACATACTTTCTTGTTACAATTGGCGACCTTAATTTAACTGTTATAGTTTTATTAGTATGTATATATATATATATATATATATATATATATATATATATATATATATATATATATAATTATATATATGCTACTAAAATTCGTTGTTGAATCATCAGAACCATAGAGGAAACAACCAAATCATCCCAAGTAGCATAAGCAATGAATCGATACCATCTACTATATTGGGGTTTAGTGAAGTGAAATGACCTGTAACAGATAAAGGGGTTATCAGTGGTTTAACATTCATTTGTTCAGGTAGAGAAGATAGGAAATATATGAAAGTTGTAGGTATAATGTCACCTGGGGTTGCAAAGTTAATGTGGGATTAGGAATTTATTTCAAGTCGGATGATCAGTGCCTGATTTAATGCCAGACATGTCAAAATGACAATACTCTAGTGCAATTTATCAATCAATGAGGCAGACAAGAGAGTCTGGTTGTATAAACAACTGAAGGGTGATGCTACATTGAAAAGCATGATCTTCAATAGTAAAGGGAGATTTTAATGCTAAATGACAGTCTAGATAGAACAATGGTGTGGTGAATTCTTGCTGCGTATGGGTTACTGGATACAATTATAACGTATTTAAAGGGCTCTATAAAGGATACCAATGCAAAATATAAGTAGGATATATGAAAACAGGATACTTCAGGATAACGACGGGTGTCCTACACGTGTGGATTCCCTCACCTTTACTGTTTCTCATAAAGATAGATTATGTTACAAAGAAAGCAACCACATTCACACGGAATGGTCTTCAGTGGAACAATTAGAACATGTAGACGTTGCAAATCATGTTTATGCTATTGGCCAAAGTAAAGAACATCTGCAATAGGAGACAGATACGATCACAGAAACAGAGTTAAGAATCAATGTCAATAAAACAACACTGCTGGAGAGAAACCCCAAAATTTAAAGACGCATAATAATAGATAATATAGATTTGGAAACAGTAACTGACTTCACTTAACTGGGAGGCGATATCTCCTCGGATGGCAATGTAATGGTAGAAATCAAACAGACTTGTGAAGGCAAATGCTGCTTACCACAGAATTCAGAGTGTCTGGAGATCAAACATCTACAGCACTAAAACTAAACTCCAGGGTATACAAAACATGCGTTAGGACAGTTCTTCTCTATGGGGCATGCTCGTGGGTTTCGAAGAAAGACTTCTCAAAAGATTGTTTAGGTTTAAATGGAAAGTTAGATCAGCCAGTTTATCAACGTTTGTTCTCTTATCTCTTTTTACGGTACTTTTTATCTGTTTGACTTTTTTCTCCTATAAACTTATTTAGCTCTAATTTCATTTAGATTTTCTTAGCTTTACATATCGCAAGGCTTGCTGCCTTTCCATTCTGAATGCACTGCCATGTCTTATCACTTAGCCATGGTTTTCTATCACTCTTCTTTAATCCTTCACTACTAAAAACCCCTTTCAAGATAGTGGTCTTTATATAGTTCAATCTGTCTCCAATGCACTGCTTTCTATCCTCTTCAAGTAACCTGTACCTGTCTGTAGGTTCAAACTGTAACTCTTGCTGAACTTTTTCATTGCAACGTCTTTAGGTATCTATTCTCTTTCAGTTTCAATTGTCTTGTGTATATGTTGTAATCACTTCCAACATCTGCTCCCCTGTATGCACGGGCATCAATTAAAAAGGTTTATAAATTTCATCAATGTACATACTATATCATCCATAGTCAACAACCACAATGGACAGTTGATAATAAATTATTTTAAAAGGGTAAATATTTCACACACATACACACACACACACACACACACACACATATATACATATATATTATATATATATATATATATATATATATATATATATATATATATATATATATAAGTCAAATTGAAAATAGCTGAACGGAAAAAGACATGGAAGCAATAACTGGCAGTCAGGAACACAGCTGAAGAAACAAGGAAATGTAAACAATATGTGACATTTAGAACAGAGGCTAGAAATGTAGTGCTTAATGCAAAACAGTAATCATGTGAATAATTTGGAGAAACGTTGGAAAAGAATGCAAGAAAAAATCACAAACTGTACTACAAGACCTTCAAGAACATGATGAAGGAGAAAGAGTGCCCGCTGAAATTCATTAAAGACAAGAAAGGTGCTCTGCTTACTACTACATTGATTTCATAGACAGATGGAAATAATATTTCTCAGATCTCCGTAATGTTGAGGAAAGTCATGTCCCAGAAAGAACAGATCTCGAGGGACTGAAATCAGATCAGTCTCGTATGACAATGCTACAAAACCCTGCGCTTCCTCATCACCAGCTATTATTGTAGAATGAATTAGATGTGCTTTTCCAAGTTATAGAAAGCAAACTTGTCATAGTGGTAAAAATGTGTTTTTCAGTTTGTGTAAAGATTTTAAAGTAATTGTGTTGTATTTTATTCTAGTCCTCTCAAATGGGCGGGGTAAGTAGTTCTAAAGAATGTCGTAGTTTCCTTATAATTATTTGATTTTTGATTGCTGTTCTTTTTGCAGTCATCCACTGTTGATTATAATCGAATTGTTTATGTCAATTATCTATGTGTAAACTGAGTCTGTAAATTCAGTGGAACCTCACGATAAGAATGTAACTGGATACGAGATTTTCAAGATACGAGGTTAGGATCGGCAATTATTTTGCTGCAGAATAGGAGGCGAAATCTATAATGTGAGTTTGTGAGAGCGTTACCCAGCTGCATCTCTATAAAGTTTGAAAAGCTTTGCTTCACATTAACATTGCCGAAAGATCGACTTCAGCCACTCGACAAGACACATGCTGATGATGGATTGAAATAGCATGGTCTTCAATAACGCCATTTTCCGCTGCCGGCAAAAGCAAAAAGGCATTGCCGCACATTTTCGCCGTTAACGAAGTTCAAAATGTGATTTTTAAAATCAATATAGTGGTTTTGGAGAGCTAGAACCATTCACAATTATTTGTAATAAGGTTAATGTGAACAGTATTGCCAGAATACAAATTTCACCACACGAGTCATGGGAAGGATAAAATTCGTCTCCCAAGGTTCCATTGTAATCATCATTATCAAGTGCCTTGCCGACAGGCGTGGGCGATCATTCCTATACACAATCTGTGATCTGCAACTGCATGCATCTGTTTTTATGATAACGTCCCTGCATGCCATGACAAAAGACTGTCACGAATCTTCTTACGCTGTTATTTCTCTGTCTCTTTTTCCAAAGATCTTTCCAATAGTCACAACATGTTCTTTTTTCCCTCTTCTCATAACATGACCCAAAAAATGATGACTGTCTCCTTATGTTGTTTCTGATAAGTTGTCTTCAAGCATTCGAATCTTTCAAAACGTCTGGGTTGAACTTCTTAGCTGTGTAAGGAATTCTAAGAATTCTTCTGTAAAACCATATCTCTGAGGTCTCAAGATATTGGATGGCTTGTTTATTAATTTTCCAAGCTTCACAGCTGTATGTTAAAAATGGTTCTATATTGCATGAGAGAATTCCTTTGCTAACCTCGGCTGACACTGATTTATTGCATAAAATGTTCTTTACATTGTAAAAATGCAGTTTTTGTCTGCCCTATTCTATTCTTTGTCTTTGTCCGTTGTAATGCCATTGTTATATTCCGCTCAGAAATATAGGAAGACGATTGCAAGCTATTTTCTCACAAACTGCCCGTTAAATTGGAGTGATGTTTTGCATGAAACCTTTAAATATCCATGACACAAAAACAGAGCCATTCTTTGGTCAATAGATGATAAGGATTTTTCTAAATAAGTATTTGTGTGTGTGTGTGTGTGTGTGTGTGTGTGTGTGGATCTTTGAAGCCATTATAAATAGGGCTGTACCGAATAGTGATTTTCACTATTCGGCAGAATACGAATAGCTGGACCAACTATTCGGCCGAATACGAATACGAATAGTGAATCATCATCATCGTGTGCTTTGCCGGCTGGCATGGGCGATTATGCCTCGCCACAATCTGTGATCTCCTGCAGCACGTATTAGTTCGTGTGCTGACACACCTCCATGAAAAACCTTTGTTCCATGTTGTCAGCATTAGGGCAGCTGTTTTTTCTCACTGAAGATATTTCCAGCTGTACTGAACAGGAAAATACGACACATACAGAGAGTCAAGATAAAAACCCGCAAGGCGAAACATCAAAAACAAAAATAACGCCGACGAAGAAAACAATGCCGTCCTCACAAGTCGCCCAGCCCCCCCCCCCCCCCTTTTACCCCCCCCCCCCCCCCCCCGCGCGAGCTCAAGGATTCAACGGAAACAAGATAGCGACATCAAACACCACCGCGGCCCACGGAGACGGACAACGCCGAGCAGCCAACACCTGAAGATCAAATAACGAAAAAATCATTGCAGACGAAAATTCCAGACGCCGAGCGGCCAGCGCCAGAAGATCAAACAACAAAGACAACGAATAAACAGAACGTCGATCAAAACATTCAGCCGCTGCCGTTCCACACAGATGACGAAAGAACAGTTACGACACCCATAAATGATGACGAACTCCCGTTACTTCAAACAATCAACGAAGAGGACTCTCCACTCAAAGAAATCAAGCCGACAACACTACTAACACTTGCTTTTCTGCCCTTCTTACATCTTTAAGTGTTGCATTTTGTTTCTACCAGCAACACAGCTAAAAAACACTATACTCGCAAACACATACAAGATGGAAATAAAGGGCGGCACTTGGTACGCTCGTCTAGGTGGTGCACACAAGATAACTTTGACAGTATAAACAAAAGGTGGAGGGAAATATTGATTTTTTTTTTTCCACCAGTCCAGAAACGGTTGTAACCACTATTCGTATTCGGCTCGACCGCAACTATTCAGCCGAATACCGAATAGTTATTGGGTCCACTATTCGGCCCCGAATCGAATACGAAGCGAATATTCGGTACAGTCCTAATTATTCATTAACATAATGCAATTTTAGATTGTACATATTAATTTCAGATTTTGTTTTTAAATGATAGACAATACTTTATCCAGACCATGCGAACGTTTGTCTCTTTGCCATGCATATCACAATATAAAGGACCCACCTTATGTTCCTGGTATGCTGGTATAGTAAAACGGTAGCCGTTTGCATAGTTATACATTTGCACCTCTAACATGATGTCTATATCTATATCAGTTTTGATAAGCAAGATATGTGACACAATATCTCAACACTAACAGATGGATATGCCTTCAACTAAACAACAACAAAAACGATGTCTTCTTTTGGGTTCCGTTCACAAACAAACTGATTTTTTTGCCCCTGATGTATCCGTTAGCGTATGCTTATCACTACTTCCTGAAACTAATGAAAGTAAACCTTTCACAACTCTATCCAGACAGTTTCGTGATACAAATTATAAATACATTTGATATTCTCTCATGAGTGAACAAACATATTTCTGTTACGTCATGGATGTCTGGCGTGAGCAATACCGAATGTTATTACAATCGGTTCGTAAGTTACTAAAATATTAATCTCTATTCATATTCATGAATTTCTGAATTTAGTATAGCGTATTTTGTCAGCACTTATTGAAGGGTGGGTTTGTTTTCAGTCTCTCACTGCAATGGACAGACTCGCAAATGATCCAATTAGGGATATACACCAGTAAACATGAATGGCATCTCTAAGGCTGTCATCAAATTGGAGAGGTACTGCAGGGATCAGATACACAACCCTAAACTATCCTCACGCCTTTTTTAGGATGATATTTTTTTGTTATTTGACAACCCTTCACCAGGCAGGCCATAAACCATGCCTGAACACGGTTTCTGGCATCTCCTAATCCACGTGGGTGGCACTTTGTGTCATCAATCGCTGTGAGAGGGTGGGGTACTCAGCAGGTAAGGAGATTTCCAGAGGTGGCAGACACAGAGGTAAAGGTACTGATAGATCAGCATTCACACCAAGAAGACACTATCATCTACACAGATGGATCCTTAAAGCGCAGATCAAGGTCTGCATGGGCATCTACAGCGCGAATGGTGGGAAAAATGAAACAAGGAAACAATTACCGGGCAATCATATCAAGTTTGACAACGCAGACAGCCGTTACTACTAGAGCACTAGCATTGACAGCAGAGCAGCCCAACAGCAATAGGTTGCATGCGCTCTGAAAGGGAGAACGCATTCGAAAAATAGCACTTAACCTCCCTCACCCCTGAATTTAAACACCTGGTCATGCTGGCATAAGGTGTAATAGGCGAGCTGACCAGGTGGTAAGCAAATTAGGAAGAAGCTTGAACAGAGAAGATATCAGCAACACTGTACGGAATGTGCTTGCAGATAATCTCTGACACTAACTCGATTGCGTGACGTGAGAGTAAAGCATGTTGAAGTATGTTTATGACGTCTTCGAGGCCGAGATAGGAGACATTATAACCAACCTCTCATGTGAGCAATTCGTAGAAGTACCTTGAAGTGGATGCTGCATCCGAGGACTGAGCATGCATGGAAATGCACCATGTACAGCGAGGTTGATTGTGGTAACATAACACAACCATTCAAACAGAACAGTCGAAGCAGACAAAGTGATTCGTGCCTTTCATTTATTTAGATAATGCGCATGTCTTATTGTTCATACTTGCTATTTCAACTGCAAGGCCTGTCAAATATCCATAGTAGCTAAATAATAAATTTTTTTTTTTTTTTTTTGGTTGCTACTTGGTATTAGAAACTGCATGCCTGCAATAGTAAGCATGAAAAAAAAATTACAGCTCAGTTCGCCTGTATTTATTTTTTGAATTTCATTTATTGCAAAAATAAACATATATACCGAATTCAATATTCTTAGCGACTACTGGTAAGTACTTTGAACAGATTTAGATTTTCTGTTACAGTGAGTTGCCCGATAGAAAATAGGCTTGTTCGATTTTAATTCATTGTTTACACCCGTAACTATTGTAAAATTGTTAGCATAACTATTGATTTAATGCTCACACTTGCTAGTTTGTGTATCTTGCAATATAATGATGCAGACATATCATCCTAACTGCACATCGAACATCATGTTGTAGTGTGCATATATATATATATATATATATATATATATATATATATATATATATATATATATATATATATATATATATATATATATATATATATATATATATATATATATATATATATATATATATATATATATATATGTTTGTGTTTCTGTGTGTTGTTTATGAGCTATAGACTCGGAAACTACTGAACCGATTTAGCTAACATTTTCAGGATATGTTTGTTTTGATACCGGATGTTCACCCATCATGGTTTTAAATTCAACCTGTCATTGTTAGAGATAGTGTGCGACAATTTTTGGAAAAATATTGGAAACTAATATTTAAAAATTTTAGTGGCATTTAATTGTAGCCACGTTAGTTAATGCGCATGTGCGATCGATTTTTACCGTGCATGCGCAGTAGTGGCGCTCCATCGTCAACATCTGCCTGCGACATTACAAGGAAAACAATGGCCATCGGTTTTTAGTTGTGTTATCAAGAAATATCTAAAAAGGTAAGAGCATTTATTTCAGTAATTTAGTCAGTATGTACACATTTTTTGTTTACTTCAAACAAGTGTGCACCACTTCGTAAATTTCGCAATGATAAATGTATACACATTATCATTAATCATTATCTGTTATCTTTCTCATACCCATGAGTACAACAGTTTTGTTTGGCTTTCTTCTGTTATTCAAAAGAACTGAATAAATTTACATGACATTCCGTCTCAGGTCAGTGTTAGAATCTAGAAATATCTCAACAGGTGAGCGCATTTAGTTCAGTGGCATCAGTCAGTATTTACATGTTGTTGTTAACTTCAAACAAGTGTGGACCACTTCTTAAATCCCGCAATGATAGATGTATACACATTATCATTAATCACTATCTGTTATCTTTCTCATACTCATACTCCCGAGTACAACAGTTTTGGTTGGCTTTCTTCTGTTATTCAAAAGAATTATATAAAGTTACAAGATATTCTGTCTCAGGTCAGTGTTAGAATCTAGAAATATCTCAACAGGTGAGCGCATTTATTTCAGTGACATCAGTCATTGTGTACATTTTTTTAACTTTAAATACATGTGTGGACCACTCCTTAATCGCACAATGATAAATGTATGCATATTATCTGTTGGCTTTCTAATATTGTCTTATACACCGCATTTTCTTACTATTTGCTGCCCAGTTTCTATGCATTTCCTCTTGAGTCAAAATAGATTGTTATCTCATGCTTATATTTTCATTTATTTCAGCGATACTTCAAGTCACATTTCATTCAGTGCGTGAGGACAAACAAACTATTGATAATCAGCGCTCACAAAATTTGCAGTTATGCTTCCCAAACGACAAGTGATTGGCCCATCTACACCTAAAACACGCAAGAGAAGGGCATTAATTGCTTCAGAAACAGAAGAGCAACGTGAGGTAGGACTGGAAACCATTCGAGTGAGCACTGCTGAAGCCCGTTCATCACAATCAGACCAGCAACGGAAAGCAAGACTAGAGAACGTTTAAGTACGCACTGCTGAAGCCAGATCGTCTCAGTCAGACAATTATCGAGAAGCAAGACTGGAAACCAATAGAGTACTCACTGCTCAAGTCCGTTTATCAGACACAGTCGAGCAACGGAAAGCAAGATTGGACACGGTTCGCAAGCGCACTACTTTATCCGGGCGAACACTGCATGTTGATTTGAATCTTGGTGCATTCCACTACAACAGCAATTATGATTAAAGTCTTCATCCACAGGTGCTTATTGGCACAATGACTAAATTGTGCGTACATTGCAGTGCCTTCACATTTAAAAATGACACGCCGGGTATGTGCTGCGCTGGTGGAAAAGTTAAATTGCCAGTTTTACATTCACCACCCTAACCATTATCATCATTGGTAGCAGGTGACACAGGCCAGTCGACACATTTCTTGGCAAACATAAGTACATTTGCAAATATGTCAACAAAGGAGGCGATATGGCAGTCTTTGGAGTGGGTCATGCAGCTGCATCTATCGATGAAATCAAGCAATATTACTTGGGGCGCTACATTAGTAGCAATGAAGCGGTATGGCACATTTTGTCATTTCCAATGCATGAACGACATAAAGCAGTTGTTCATTTGGCAGTGCACCTTGACAATGGACAGCGCGTGTACTTCACTACAGAAAATGCACATGCACTAGCATTGTTACAACCGCCAACCACGTGATCTGATTTTTCTCATTGTGTAGAGATGATATGTTTGCAAAAACGCTACTTTACTCTGACCTGCCAACATACTACACGTGGAATGCATCATTAGCTAAAAAGTTTCAACGTTGCAAGCAACGTCAAGCAGTTGACGGACATCTTAATTTATATTCTACTGATGTTTTAGGCCGTCTGTACACTTTTCGTTCCAAAAATGCAGATTGCTTTTACTGGCGATTACTTTTAATCAACAAACGTGGACCGACATCCTTCCAGGACTTGAGAACAGTTTATGGTAAAGTATGTGCTACTTACCGTGAAGGTTGCCAAGAATTAAATCTTCTTGAAAATGATGCACATTGGGACATTTCACTCGCTGATGCCTCGAATACTGCTCGACCACAGCAAATACGCACATTTTTTGCAATAATATTAACAACTTGCTTCCCATCCAATCCAAAAGAGCTTTGGGAAAAACACAAAGACTACATGAGTGAAGACATCCTACATCGCTGTCGTGAAACGAAGCAAGATCAGGACCTTCAATTCACACCAAATGTATATAATGAGGCATTAGTTTGCATTGAGGACATATGTTTGGCATAACTAATAAAGCACTGGTTCAGCTAGGACTGGCTCCACCAGAACGATCTGCAAAAAAACTTTTTGATCGTGAGTTGCAACGAGAGACACACTTTAATTAGGTACATTTGTTTAAACAAATCTTCTAAAATTAGTTCAAGAACAACGTATAGCATATGACACAATTATGCATGCCGTTACAAGACAGCACGGAGGATTGTATTTCATAGATGTACCCGGAGACACATGCAAGACCTTTCTCATTTCGCTTATTTGGCATCCATACGGTCACAAAATAATATTGCACTGGCAATCACATCTTCTGGATTTGACGCAACTCTTTTGGATGGTGGCCGAACAGCGCATTCAACACTGAAGTTGACTTTAAATATGCATATCACTGAGACACCAACATGCAATATCAACAATGATTCTGCAATGGGTAAAGTAACTCAAAGTTTGTCAACCCATTATATGGGACGAAGTTTTCCGTAATATCACACAGAATTACATAAATCATCAGTGGCTCAGTGAACGTGCTATCTCAGCAGCTAAAAACAAGGATGTGTATGCCATGAATCTGAACATTCAAGACAAATTACCAGGCGGAATGACAACGTATAAGCCTATCGATACTGTAATGAATAAGGATGAAGTTGTCAATTATTCAACTGAGTTCTTGAATTCACTTGATTTGCTATGCATGCCACCCCACGTTTTAACCTTGAAAATTGTCGTACCTATCATTCTTCTCAGAAACATCTTCGCCACGTCTTTGCGATGGTACCAGGCTTTCAGTGAAAAAGCTGATGCCCAATATCATCAAAGGTACAATTTTAAATAGGAAATTTAAGGGCGAGAATATACTATTGCCACGCATCCTAATGATTCTAACAGACATGCCATTTGAATTCAGACGCTTGCAGTTTTCGGTGCGACTCGCCTTTGCAATGACCATATACAAATCACAGGGATAACTACTTCGATGAGGGAGAAAGTAGTAGGTGAACTGGCGAATGGGTGGTTAAAATAAACTGTTTACTGAGATAGATTTAAGTTACAGTAACTGCCTTACCCACTCAAAGTAATATTAGATGTGGTTTAGCTGTTGCACTGTACATCGCTGGTGTGAAGCGAAGACAAATTGTTATGTTCTATTTTCCATTTAGCCAAACAGCAACGCGTGGCCGTGTACATCTAGTATATATGTATATATATGTATATGTATATTTAAAACTAATTCATCTATTTCGTATTGATAAATTTCCCGGAGAACGAGCAGCTTCCTAACAACATGAATATCAAAAGGACGTAGATATACATAATACTGAGAGGAAACAAAACAGTATAATCTGCTTCGACAAATGACAATTAGTCTCATCTGCATCAAAACTTGTGATGATCATCTAGAATGACTGACCAAAGAATCGGTTTAAGGCGGTCTCATGTAATCATGATAATTCATGGTACATGATGGCTGTCATGATCATGGTAGAACTGGATAAATAAATAAATAAATAAATAAATAAATAAATAAATAAATAAATATATAAATAATTCTAATTCCTCGTTCACTCATTCTTGCACATGTTATATTTTCTAGTCTTGTGTCTTCTGTCAACAGTCGTTCATATATGGTCTTCAGAATATCCCCATTGTCCAATACGAGTGTTGCTGTAGCTTTCGCCTTTCTTGCCAGAAAATCTGGTCTCTCATCACTCGCATTCTCGTATATCTCGTACAGCGCAACCATGTGAATCCATGCAAAGTCTGTGTACTGATGCTTGATATCCACTAATGCCACATTAGTCCGTTTTTAACCTTCTGCAGTGCCGACTGAGAATCAGACACAATAATTCCTCTGGTAACTTTGTTTTCTGCTATCCAAAACCGAGCTGCAGAGATAACCTCTACTTCCATCCTCATGCTTGAAGGTGTAGACACACACAAAAAAGGCTCAATTTCAGTCAGCTGCAATCTTAGCTTTCTTTCTAGCTGAAAATCTCCACCCACATCTTATACCCTGACGAACAGAACCCTTTGTGTAAACTGTTGCGTCATCTAGCCTAGCCGTTTCATCCATCAGTTGTTGTACTTCTAGGTCTGTCATAATGTTACACTACTCTCTACCACTTTTTTTCTCCCTAAAACTGAATGACCTAATGGCTACTGCTGAGGTGTGTGTTCGTGTTAAGCCGTTCCTGCCCCCTGTGTATTTTCTCGACTGAGGCGGCCGTCTCAATGGTCTATTTAGCTAGTGTCATCCATGACTTTTCTCTTTTCAATCAGTCTTTTCTTATATCGTTCAAATAACCATGCAGGAGACGTCTTTCATCATTGGTGACTCGCATATAGGGCTTGGGTTGCGCCAGTGACAGTCTAGACTTTATCAATGTCAGCCCAATCATCTACCTCATTGGTCTAATTGTCATATCTAGTGTCAAACCCAAAACACTCTCATTTCTTCATTTTGAATGCTGTCACGTTTTATACACTGTGAAGTAAATAGGGTTAATATGCCAAGGCCATGATCAGTTACCGAAAGGACCAAATGGTTGAATAATAAGATCAACAATCTCTGTTCAATGTGTTTCACCACCATCGTCTTCAGTGCTGCCAGGCCACGCTTGTATTTGATCACAGTCTGCTCCACGTGATATTTGTAGTACAGACTGTGATCAAACGTATAACTGTATAAAATATGTGAAGTCAACGCCGTTACAAGTATCTTCATGATCTATCGCAAAAACTTCTGTTTCTAGCTTCATACACACTATATGCGAACGTACCAGCAGTATCCCATGTGGTTTTTGGTTGTCTATAGCTGTCCACGGTGTCCAGTAGCATGCCCATTCTTTCTTAATGTGACATCACTTTCTTCGTCACTATATATATATATATATATTTATATATCGAATTCGATACTCTCAGATCCTAATGGTAAGTACTTAGAAAACATTTCGATTTTCAATTAAAGTATGTTTTCTAACAAACAATATTATTATTGTTCAATATTAATATATTGCTAACATGAGTAATTTTTGTAAACGTGTTATCAAAGCTAATTGAAATAATGTACCCGTTTGCTATTCAGTGTATCATGCAAAAAAATGACTTGGACATATCATCCTCACTGCACATTGAACGATAAAGTTGTAGTATGCATGTATGCGTAATTTATGGTTAAAATTAGGTCAGATTCTTCTAGTTTCCGTTGATACATTTCCTGGTAAACGAGCAGCTACCTGAACAATATGAATACCACGAGGGCGTAGATACACCCAGAACTGAGAGGAAACGAAACATTATATTCTGCGATCACAAATAACAGTTAAATTTATCGGCATCAACACTTGACGGGTTGACAGGCAGTAATCAGAGCTGAGGATAGGGATGGGGGTTTGGACAGCCAGCAGTGTGGTCATGCCACACGCAGACTGCGGTTTAAAGTAAGGGAAGTGAGCTCAGTGTGATTGGGTTAGAGTTTCATTTGTTATTATGTTGCGTTATTCAGAATGACGTATCATTGGTAGGATAATAAAGTTAGCAGTAACAGAGCTGAACATGTCGAATGTACATCAGACTTCATTGTGTGAATCGTGGCCATATTCCGAAAGACATTTTGCTCTCGCTGTCGCCTGACAGTGCTTGCAGCACAATACTCTTTCAGTATGTCATCAATAAACTATATCATGGCTAAAAGTAGCGCCTACAATCGCACACTGGTTTATTTTCAAAAATAAAGAAGACATGGCATGTGGAATTGAATATCTACACATTGTTGGCGCTTCTTATGTTATTTAAGGAATAATTATTGTATTAAAATAGGTTCTCCAACGGCATTTGTATATTCCACAAACATTATATTAGGAACTAGGACAAAAACATGGGGAGATCGCATCATGAATTTTTTTTTTTTTTTTTTTTAACAGGAAGGTTTTTCATTACGATAAAAGCATTGAGAAACATACATTATGTTTTTCCCCCACATCAACGTTGTATTCTGTGTGACATACTGTTACCACACACACAAAAAGTAATTCAATATTGCCGATTAAATGTAACTAAAGTGACGAATGATAATGGAATGGAACAAACGGTGGCTATAACAGAAACAAAACCTACAAAAGGTTCTTCTCCGTCATTGGCAAGAACACCAGTAGAAGTGTGCGCAATCAGACCACCAGTATTTTTGATACTATTAAAACGCTAAAAATTTAAGCATGTATGTCTGTCTATTCATAAATGAACGTACTTACTCAAGCACCTATATAATACGACACACAAACAAACACACACAAACAAACGCGCATATCATACACACATGAAAGTCTCTCTCTATATATATACACATATACACACATGTATAAATATTAAAACACGCACAGGCAAATATATATATATTCATAAATGCATACAGGCTACACAAATACACACATACATACATACATGCATGCATACGTACACGCACACATGCATGCATACATACATACGTATATACATACTATACTTACACATATATAGACACACATACATACACACACATACAGATACAAACATACAGACACATAATACATACCCACAGACATATACAGACATATACACACATATGCATTCATTCTTCATGCACACAAACACACACACACACAAACACATATATTCAGAAATATACATATATACATACATGCATACAAACGTACATACACACATACATACAACATCCAAAAATGTTCATTTCCACACATGCACACATACATTATTGCACTTATGCATATACATATGTGCAGATTCATACATACATACATACATACATGCAAACAAACATTCATACATACGAAACGCTTTAAAATAAAATATTTAACGTATGATAGAAATTACAATAACCATATCATTCTATTGCAACCTGTCACATTTTTTTTTTTTTGTATTAATGTCAAATCAATGTGCAGACTAATACTTTAAGGTCATAGTTACATTTGAAACTTGGCCACTCCATTTGTGCTATGCATCGAAGACGAGCAGCTTTCCTTTAACTGTTTTTAATCATTGAAAAGAAAAGAAAAACTTGGAAGGGCGTTCAGAAATACATTAGCGAAATGAAGTTCCAGTATAGGGAGGCATGCCTGTCACTCCAGCTTGAATATGCGTGGAGCAGGGGGCTTCAAAATAACGTGACCTCTGTGACAGACTGTTCCAGACGTTGAAGACCTCATGGCGTAAACCGAAGGTTGTGAGTGACTGTGTTGTCCAGGTTCAGTACAGCACAACTTCCATGATGTGCTAAAGGACTGCAAAGCGTCTTCAATGTTGATGTCACGTCAGCCTAATCCAGAACTGAAACAACGACGCACTGATGCTTGTTAAGGACAATTGCGCTGCTATAAAGCACACACAAATTAGTAATGCTTTCTTGTTAAGAATTATTACTGGAGACTAGCTGTGTCATTTATGTTTTTTATTTAAGGTTTTGTTTTTAAATATGCGCGATTGTGATCCTTACACTCAGTCATAAGAAGATGGAAAGGATACAGAACGAGGCTAGACGTGTCATACTTGGGTGTACATGCATACATGTTTACACGCACATACACACATATAATACGTATATGCCTACATATTAAAAATCCACGTCATAGCACTCGGGAGACTCACATAAGCGCTCTGCCCCCATCTTCAGCAACAAACTAAGAGTTCCAATTCAGATGGCACCAGTAACTGTCTGATTGTATATCCGTCTCGCCCTTTCCTAAGTGTTCAGCATCGGCCAGATCCCCTGGCAACTGCTCACATCGGCTTTCTTTTCAGACCGTAATGATCTTTTTGTGCTTCCGCACTGTTCACTCGCTCCGAGAGTGCCCTGACAACATCTAGCTTGTCATATATAATTTCACCCCCAAGAGGTATAGAAATAGCAGTCTATCCGTCTACTCTCTTCCCAACACACGGGGATGACCTGGAGAGAATATCTAAGGAATGCTTATTACCCGGGACTTCTGAATTAATGCTTGCCACTCTGCACGGAGCATACCTGTCTCCACCTTTCTTAACATGCTATGTAAGTCAGTTACAATCACAGCATGAGTGTACAGCTGATTCTCATGTCAGTGTCATGCAGCAGTGACTGCCTCCACCTCCATTCTCAAACTTGACGTTGTGATATCATATGCCAGGCTTTGTTGCACTAAGCGACGGCTATTCGCTTTTGCTATGAACTAGCCAGCCCTTCGTCTACCTTTCAACACAGAACCCTACATAGGTAATGCATATATACATATATCCATACATACATAAATATATATCGATCCATACATAGACACACACACAGACAGTGAGAACAGCAGACAGACAGATATACATGCATGCTCACACACATACATCTACATGTAAGTAGCAACAGCATTAATCTACCTTGTGATATAGAAAACGCATGTAAACTAAATTGATCAAATTAATCAAACATCAATAAACAAGTTCATGAAATTGTATCATGAAAGTGGCGGAACAGTTGTAGTGACTGCTAAGTGGGGGGAAAAAACGTTTATGTAAAAAAGTGAATTATATCATTTTACTTGTTTGTTTGATAAGCAGATGGCAGTATTATGGATTAAAAGATTATAGTTTTTTTTTTTTTTTTTCAAAGCAAGCTAAGTTTATGTGTTTGTTCACAGTCAACAACGTAGGTAGGAAAGATCAATTAAATAATCAAATATTATGTTATCAGTATTAGGTTAAAAAAAGGTAAATTTGGAAGGTTAAAGTCGAGAGGATCGACTTCATTGAGCTGGATTTTATCCCATATGGCTCTGTTTCACTCCATAGAACAGCTAACCGCCTCTGTATCTCCAGCGACGAGCACCAGTTATCTCCGTAAAATATGAACCCGTGAAGTTAAGAGGGCAGCCGTGAAACGAACCCACGACCTTTAGAGAGCTTGGCAAATGGCTAGTAATCATTGACTTATGCAACCTGACAAATCATCAAACATGCATTGAGACTGGAAACAAATGCAATAGGAAACAAAACCTTTCAAAAAAACACCCGAAACGAGTGTTGATGAGAAAAACGACAAGTGTTGTCGAATCGATATCACAGTATGGTAGGTACGAAAACAGAGGATGCAAGACCCTTTGTGACGTATAAACAGCACTGCCAAATTGATGATGACGGTGGTGCTAATGATGGCGATGATGATATAATCTATTATTATTACTGATTTTTCTAATGGTACTAGTGATATCGTTCCATCTGCCTAGCCAATAGTGGTGTGCTTTGCCCTACTAATGTATGAGAACCATCCCATGGTGTTTTCAGCAAGCGCTGGTCACGCTAAGAAGATAGTCAACATTTAGAGCACTAGATTCCAAACAGGTTGTCATCCTCGCATTTATTTAGCTTGGTTTTTCTCAAACTCTCAGTTCCTAATTTAATGACGCTTATTTCTTCCCGTATCCTCATTCCCCTTGGCATGTGCCCTCCTCTTTTCAATAGAGGATTAGAAAGGATTATCAGCATAGGACTGATCCATAGGTGCTCTGATTTCTTCCTCAAAAGCTCCATAATTGTTAAACGACTGAGGACGCCTGTTCTGCGTTGATTATTGAATCGACTATCTCGTTAGTGAAATGTTAAATTCTTGCAACTCCAGGCTGCACGCCCATGTCCAGCATCCTAGACTAGGATACGAAGTCATGCAATTTGGCGTGCTCGTTGTCATGGTAAGTGCTGCGCAAGGCATTGATGACATCGCTTCTGTACAGTACTGGACCAGGCGTAGCAACCGCAGTGTCTGCAAGATAATCTGCATGCTCGTTCCCTTGAACGACATGTATGACATGGCACAAAGATGAAGGCTAAGGCAGCAGTTCGCGAAGTTCATAGTTCTGCAATCCTTTCATGTCTGACGAAACCAGTCTGGACTTTGTTATACGTATTTTTTTTTCCATAAACACGGTAAGTGGACTCATGAATTTCCATCAATACCCCGCTTGCACAAATCTTTATATCGTAGTAAAACTGATATTCACATGTTCTCTCTATTCTTCAAAATTCTACATTTTTCCGTGATGCAAGTATTTCTTAGCTCACAGCTTGGACAGTATTGTAGAAGACTGATAAATCCTTCCGTCTACCGTGTGTATTCCAAACAAAGATACTCTATAGACATCATAAGCAACACAAACATCACAAAGTAGTTCGCCGACAGGTGTGAGCGCACACGTCTTTCTACAACAAGCGAATCATGAAAGCATTCAACATTTTATGTGATGATCCCCCCTCTTTGCCAAACAAAGTGTTGATAGGAATCAGTTATCATTGTCTGTCACTATCTCTCTGTCAACACATTTTTCCAGCTACCACATGTTCCTGTTTTATCTTGTTTTATAACAAATTAGACTGTCTCTTGATTTTGTGATAAGCTGCCTTCTGGCTCTTACTCTTTCGAAAGATGTTTGTTGTTCATGCAGTTGTAGCATTATTCTGTAAATCCACATCTCTTGGGGGTGTAGAATTTATTTTGTTTGTTTGTTCAGGATCCAAAGTAAATTACAAAACTAGAATTTTTTTCCAGCATTTTGTTTAAGAATTAAAAAACTCTTTTTGTACCGGGATATAATATGTGCTTCACTGTGTTGTCTAAATATGGTATACTTTTTGAATTTGTCAGTCGCATACAGCTGATATATTAATAAGTCATGTCTAAATTGGTATTATTTATTAATAATTTCACTTCTTATGACTCCAACATTAGTTACAACTCAAATTACAACATAAATGCTCAAACAAATACATTCATATACAAAAATACTGGTTTACATTTTGATTTCACGAATTGATAATGCCATTCATTATGAGGTAATGCAATTGTATCTGATAGGATTTGAATTTGTATGACTGTTCACAGTGAAGTGCTTGCGTATGTAGCGATATTCTGTAATTATTGTCTGGAATATATATACAATATACCGTATTTCACAAAGTAAAAGTCACTTTTTTTTCAAAAGATTTAGGGTCCACAAAACAGTTCGCGTCTTATATAGAGGTAGTGGATTTTTACCAAAATGATTTGTTAGAAAATGTCCCTTACAGGGTTCTATTAGGAACTAACGGTTGAGGTTCGTATTTACAATGCAATATATATATATATATATATATATATATATATATATATATATATATATATATATATATATATATATATATATTTTAGCGTAAAAGTTTTTTCCTGGTGTAATAGTTGGTGCGCTTTTCTTGAAAATATTGATTTAAATGAGGTGTTTTCTGGATTCTATGATGAATAACACTTGAGATAAGTAACTTTATGTTTAATGTTATTTAATTTTCAAATTTCTTGTCCCAAAATCAAGATCCGTGTGTACATGAGTAAAAAACGATTATCTATGTATATTATATATGTTTGAACATATATATATATATATATATATATATATATATATATATATATATATATATATATATATATATATAGTTTTGCTTCTCTTTATACGCATAGTGGTGATAAAAAACGTAAAAAATATTACAGATATGGTTTATAAAATATTATTGTAAATAATGGAGTGTAAGAGGAAAGGGTACAAAACAAGGGGAGTGGTTGTGTAGTAGACAGGCAGATAAAAAAATGGCTGAAAACAATATAACAGAAAAATATAGATAGACTTCATATATTTATGCAGATATTGGTAAATAGATGAAGTGTCAGACATACATGCATATATCAAATGGGACGGCTGCGTAATGATTCAATTGAATAGTTTATCATGAACTGGTCTAAGAGGATACTGCTAACATTAAAAAAATTTTCATTTCAGGTAACAATAGTTAGCTTGCCGTTAACAATGGCATTTTATTTCGTATCATTAGGTTTGTTTTTCAATTGTAGTAGAGTCATGGGGGAAAGAGGGGAAGGGGGGGGGGGGGAATGGGCGTGTAATGCATAGGTGCTTGTCGTCCTAAATACCCTTATCATCATCATGTAGCAGGTCCTTTGCAGAACGTTGCTATCATCACGCTCTGCCTGAAAGAGACTCGGTCTCTCGCCAGTTCTGCCGCCTCATGCACTTTCATACTCAAGGAGTCCCTTATATCTTGTGCCCATCTTCGTGCTGGTCGGCACCTGTCCCTCCTTCCTAGTACCATGCCTTTTGCCATTGTTTTTTCATTATTTTTTTTTATTCACATTCCGCCATTACACTTGATATGACTAACATATTTTAGCTTCTGAGACAAGATCTCTTTATTAGCTAGTCCCATTGGTGTTTCATCATAATCATTTAGTGCCTTGCCGACTTGCGTGGGCGATCATGCCTTTTCACAATCCGCGATCTCCTGCAGCATGTATCAGTTCGTGTGCTCACACCCCGCCATGCAACAAGACTCAAGAATCTTCTCTCCTTGTCTCCCTTTATCCTTCCTTCCACAGATGTTTCCTGTGGTCACAAACATGTTTCATTTTCCCTCTTCTCATAACATGGCCGAAATAGAATGACTGTCTTCTTCTGGTGTCTGTGATAAGTTGTCTTCGGGCTCCCTCCTCTTCGAAAATATCTTAGCTGCTCTTTTTGGTTGTACAGGGTATTTTAAGCATTCTTTTGTTGGTGTTTAGTTCTTTTATAATGTCAATATTTCTGCTCTTCTAAAAAAAGGCAGTTCTAGCACTACAAGTTCTTGAGCTACGTGGGCAGGGAATTGAGGCCGCATATCGCTGGTTTCCCTGGTATTCTGGGAATCTTTTTATAGCATTTCAGCACATAAGAACATATTTTCTTTCGTGCTAACAGCCATTTCACAGGTGTTGCTTAAATCATCGGAAAACACAATTTTAACTGAAGTTATGCACCACTGTTTTGAATATCTCTAGACATTGGTGAATCACTGTGGGATAATACACAACGTTATTAAATTAGTCAAGGCAATAAAAAAGTACATGTAAGGTATAGTTATATTTTAGGGGAATTGATATGTATATTTGAATTCATAACGGGAGGGTAAGTTGGCAGGTAAATCGTCTCTAATTCGTTTTCAAAGTTCATAAACAGGTCTCGACAAACTGTATATTTGTTAAGATTTATATGCTATTTCATTAGAACGTTCGTTAAAACGGAAAGGCAAGAATCTTTATGTTAAAGCCCTGATTGGCAATCTACCACGAGTGTGATGCGATCTGAATGTTTAAACCTTATTACTTGAATGAGTGTTTAGATTTTGTTGTTGTTGCTGTTGTTAAAAGACTAACACGGAGATAGTCTTTAAAGGTGTGATATTCTGTGGATAAAATACAAGACACGAGCTCACATAATTCTGAAAGCAATAACATGTCACATGGGTTATTTATAAAGAAACCAAGAATTGCCACATTTTTCAACAAAATAAATAGAAAATATCGAATGAAATATCGAATAGCAGTCATACATGTAGACATGCAGTAACAGCTGGACGGATAGATAGATAGATAGATAGATAGATAGATAGATAGATAGATAGATAGATAGATAGATAGATAGATAGATAGATAGATAGATAGATAGATAGATAGATAGATAGATAGATAGATAGATAGATAGATAGATAGATAGATAGATAGATAAATAGATAGATAGATAGATAGATAGATGATAGATAGATAGATAGATAGATAGATAGATAGATAGATAGATAGATAGATAGCAAGATAGATAGTATAGATAGATAGATAGATAGATAGATAGATAGATAGATAGATAGATAGATAGATAGATAGATAGATAGATAGATAGGACTAGATAGATAGATAGATAGATAGATAGGATAGATAGATAGATAGATAGATAGATAGATAGATAGATAGATAGATAGATAGATAGATAGATAGATATAGATAGATAGATAGATAGATAGATAGATAGATAGATAGATAGATAGATAGATAGATGTCTATAGATAGATAGATAGATAGATAGATAGATAGATAGATTAGTTAGATAGATAGATAGATAGATAGATAGATAGACTTCTAGATCGACAGATCGATCGATAGATGATCGATAGATCGATAGATGCGATAGATCGATAGATCGATAGATAGATAGATCGATAGATAGAAGATAGCAGATAGATGAGATAGCTAGATCGATAGATAGATAGATAGATAGATAGGATAGATTAGATAGATAGATATGAGAGATAGATAGATAGATAGATAGATAGATAGATAGATAGATAGATAGAGAGAATAGATAGATAGATAGATAGGATAGATAGATAGATAGATAGATAGATAGATAGATAGATAGATAGATAAGTAGATAGATAGATAGATAGATAGATAGATAGATAGATTGATGGATAGATAGATGGATGGATGGATGCAGATCGGATGTGAAGGATGGATGATGGATCGGATGGAGGATGGATGGAATGGATGGATGGATGGATGGATGGATGGATGGATGAGGAGGATGGATGGATGGATGGATGGATGGATGGATGGATTTGGGTGGATGGATGGATGGA
>CAJHNH020004660.1:0-34369 GCA_905116865.2 Candidula unifasciata | reverse complement strand
AGACCTACACACAGCTTACCCTCTCAACTTTTACCCGTCCACTAAGTGGTTCCCCATTAAATAAAATCCACCGACCATCGTTTAAGGTCGAAGGTCTAACACGGACCTCCACCTTTTTGTGAGTCATACTTGACACACACACACACATACACACACATACACACACACACACACACACACACACACACAAAATAATAAGACATTACAATTCAAATTGCAAAGTAAAGTCTGACCAAAAAAAAAAAAAACGATATCATGCTCCCCTTAAATTTGCTCCTGGGACACGCAACTTGAGAATCATTGTACATAGCCAAACACAAGCACTTACCTTCGTTCGTCTCCCCGTGGCTGACAGCTTGCAGCAGCGTTATAATTGCCAAGTAAGATAAGCCAGTTACCATATCCATTGTGCAGACAACATCAAGAGATGGCAGACGTTATAATCCAAACATGCGAATATTTCTCATGAATTCACCAACACAAGCAGACAGAAAATCACATCTAAGCATCGGTGTTAGAAATCACCAACATTGCGAAACCATAACACATCTGCTTAATCCAACAGTCGCCATTTTCCCATTTGCTCAAATCCTTAGAAAGAATATCTGTAAGAGTAATTATAGGATTCGTCTATAGATGCATGAAAAGGGGGATTTTCGGCATCAGTATACATATGTGGTAATGAGACACTGAAAACAGAAACAAAATGGCAGATTTTCTAGTAAAACCATGACGCAAATTGTTTTACGCCTGAAATAGGGGACTGCGACTAAATTGTGTTCTCAGCATCAGTCAGTTAACAGTGTTTACCTATGGTTACACTGCGTCGTAAACTTTATGTGTGACTGTAAAATTACAAGCGACTGATACACAATTGTTTGCCCTCTTTATTAAGGGTATACAAAACTGAAAAAGCGTTTTTCTTCGTTTACCAAACACATGCAAACTTCCTAGTGTACTGACAGACAACACAGGTTTCAGCAGAAACTATTCATCGTCTGTGAAACTGGCGATATCTACATGTGGGCGTCTGCGGCAAAACTGCAAATAGAAAAATATAACAATGTTATTACTTTGTTCGTTAACACACAAACAACTGTAACTGTCTGACTGTCTTTACTTCAAACATTACCAATATTGAGGACCTCTTAGAACAAGAAGGCTTTGAGTGTGGGGAATTAGGACCAAATGGCTTTTGCCGTCACAATGAACGATAGTTTAGAGTTAGTTGCGTATCCTTTACAGGACGTTGCAGAACCGACCCCTGCATTTTTTGGCAGTTGCAGTTATTTCAATCAAATGTTTACGTTCAGTAGTTTCCCATTACTTTCTAGGTCTGTGTACCACTGTCGAAACCAACACAAGACACACCGTCCGCCACTGGGATCGAACCCGGTACCCCGGCATTACAAAGCTTTTCGTAACGTCTAAACACAGACGGTGACTATAGAAATATAAAGGTAGCTATATTTATTTTTGCTCCTGAAAATAAAATCTTTTTTTCACCCTACTGTTTAGTTTAATTTGTCATTGTTCACGAACTAATTTCTTAACAGTTGAAACTCTTATCCTCGTTGATATCAACGCAAATTGGACTCATCGAATCGCCTACAAATTATTGTAATCTAGGAATTAGAAATTATACAACTGCCTTCATAACAATATACGAAAACTCTATAGTACTTCAAAACAATGTGTAGACTCTGATTAGCAGTTGTTATCCTCGTCTTCGACCCAGGATCACACAGCAACCGAGGATACACATGTATCATTTCAGTTTGCGTCCTCCAATGAAAGCGGTGCAGCAAGTCTGTTTGAGTGATTTTGGGACAACGGTTGGAAAAAAAGGGGGGGGGGGGGTGGATATATACTCATGAATTTCCGCATTTCCAATCCTAATGGAAAAGGTTAGTCGGTCAGACACTGTCGATTAGAGCGCACTTCCGGCCCGCATATACGCATGTATAGACACATACGCAGACATATATCTGACAAAGAAACAAACGAGCGTATAAGTATGCGAGCAAATACTGTTTAGAACGGATATCTGCTTCCCCGAAGAAAAAAAAATTGTGAAAACGACCGTGCCGTTCTTTTTTTTTTTTAATGTTTATCGTCTGTTAACACACACACACACACACACACACACACACACACTAGTATATCTATATATATATATATATGTGTGTGTGTGTGTGTGTGTGTGTGTTTGTAAGCAATTAATATACGAAGGACCACATGCTATTGATAATGGAGGTTAGTTTAATTGCCGTCGAAAATATGAATAATAAATGAGTGATGGGATGAACATAACAGACATGTAGGAAGCTTCGAGTAATAAACGAATGACAAATATTTAACTAATGTTTGGATCAAAGTCTGCAGCAATAAACATATAATAAAACATGTTCTTTCTTAAAACACTACATAAAACCTAAGCCATACACAAGTAATGTGTGTGTATGTGTGTGTGTGTGTGTGTTGTGTTTGCGAGCTCGCACGTGTATGCGTTTTTTTGTATTTTACTGACGGTGTTAAATGTTGTATAAATCATCATATCTGTTACAACTTTTATTTTAACCAGTAAAATTCACCATGATTTGATCGTCTTCATAAAGAGTGGTGTGTGTTTTATGATGTATGTAATTCTACAGCCGCCTATCTAGTATGCTATCAACCACCCCTGCTACATATGCTTATGCATGTCATGACACTAAACGGTTTAGCATCTGCTCTCTCTCTCTCTCTCTCTCTCTCTCTCTCTCTCTCTCTCCGTGGTCCTCTGGTTCTTGTTCACGTTGTCAAGATTGGCCCTGTTTACTCTTTATTGTTACCAGAAGTTGGAATAAGTCGGCACCCTTAAAGTCCAAGTGGAGTTCTAAATCATTGGCTTAAAGTCCCAAGTCAAGTCTCAGGTCATCAAGAATGCTTCCAAGTGGAGTCTTAAGTCAAGCCACTTTATGTACCAGGTCATTTGCAGGTCATTCATGGGACAATCAAGAACGGCGAAATTACAAAATCGTAAATGGCAATGCGAAAAATTCACTGAACACAATTTATAAAAGCGGAAGAAATCGAATGTGACAGCTTGATAAAGCGAAACAGAATTTATTCCTAAACTGTTTTCTATCAAGACGTTTTAAATGTGACGGTGATCACTACACCTCACAGTGGCAGGACACTAAGAACAAGTCGTATAAAGTCGTCGAAGTTGCAAGTCGAGTCGCAAGAAGTTAATCACACGATTCAAGTCCCGACCTGTGCTTACTGCATACTCTAAGTTTGTGGACAAGTAAGAAAGTAGGTAAGTTTTACCCCCACCAGGACATTACACAGAGCGATATGCACCCGGTGACACAAAGTGCCACCATTCGGATGAGGATCACCTGTAAAGAAAAATTGCATGCCACATGGGGACGACGAATATTTTTTGTATGCGGACTATTACCGTTGTCGGGGAATCAGTCCTTTTTTTGTGAGTTAGCCTACTTCAAGACATTCCCATTACACCTTTTTTTTTTTTTTTTTATCATTACATGCTTTCTCATAATTCTTCTGCAAGAAGATTATCATTTTTTGTTTATCATTTGGTTTTAAAATTCACTTCCGTACATCTTGATAGTCGGCATCAAAGAGTAATAATACAGCACCGCCTAGAGGTTAAAAAAGGTGACTGGTTTATTTGCACAAGACATTGACGCCCTACATGAAGCAAGGCAATTAATGAACTATTGTAAAGCTGTGTAGAATTCGTGAAATTACACAGTCGGTGAGTTCATAATGATAACTTGTAAACTCACCAAAAAACTTGATAGCGATTTCCTGTCAAGTTGCCTAATGTATATTTACTGTTGATTTAGTGTTGACTATACAGTGGTAGCTCAGGTTAGGAACGCCTCTGGTAATGAGCAATTCGGCAAATTAACACAACTTGCAAAGACATTTTGACTCGATACAGCAACAATGCTTCTGCCATTTAATTAACACACACACTTGGCTGTGAACATTGTCGTTGTGTTGTCCTTGATATCTTTTGTTGTTGTTGTTATATCTGCATTTTAGAAAATAAATTCAACTCACAAGAATGTGAAAAGTATTAGTGATAGTGGTGTAAAAAGGCTTCAGTGTATCACAGTAGAAACGAAGAAGGAAATTATTACTAGACATGAGAATAGTATTAGTGCTTCTGATCTCACCAGAATACGGTACGGCTAAATCGTGGATCTGTACTATCTTAAAAAAACAAGTTGCACCAAAGACAACTGATGTGGCTAATCCAGTGACTGTGTTAACGAAGCACAGGTATCAGGTGTTAGAAGGAATAGCAAAATTATTGTTAGCCACCGGGCCAGCAATTGAACAATTTTCCAGGATACAAACAGAAGGAAAAAAAATATCAGAAGTGCATAGTCAGTTGCCGGATATTTTTAAGGAAAGGGGACTCTCCATCGAAGGAGTATTCTTCTTCCTCCTCCTTCTGTGCCTGCAACTATCAACCATGAAGGTAAAGTTATACTGTATATTGTATACTATATATTTTATCACAAATAAATGAGTCTACAAAAGTCAGAAAACAATATGTTTCGGGGGGGGGGGGGGTGCGAACGGAGTAAGTGGATCTCAATTATTCCAGTGGCTCGCGAACATCTCGGTTCACGAACGGTGTAAAAGAACAAATCAGGTTCGTGACCCGAGGTACCGCTGTGTATGTTTTAGTTCACTGTCTAAAGTAGAATCCTGCAGAGCTTTTCTGGCAGTCTGCTTATTCTGCTGGTTCAGTGTGGAGAAGAAACAATGCTTATGACCCTGTAACTGCCCGTCCTATGCCCCCAACATGTACCATTTTGTTATGGTCGACGAAAACGCCGCCCTGTCAGCGGACAATAAATAACCTAATGTTCGTTCTGCCAGTGAGCACTGGAAAACACACGGCTATAGAAATAATCACAAACCAAAAAACACACGGATAAGAGAGCTAGACAAGAAAGATAAAGGATAGGGAGGGAGGACATAGGGTGAGCAGCATGCAGTAACAAAGAATAAAATAATTAGCCTGAGTTGACTAAGGATCTGTGCTACACTGAGATATGAAAGGCAGAAATGTAACAAGTGAGAGGTACGTGAAAAGAAGTACAATATAAAATAAAGGACGAATGTGAAAATCTCGTTTTAAACTCTTAAAAAAAGAATTTTGTGACAAATGATTTGATAATTCGTCCTTAGAGGTATTATTGTTTACCAGCTGTAGCTTCATGACTCAGAACCTATGCGGACACAACGTTTTGATTGTCGTACCATAACGTTTACAAAAGTCTGCTGCCACCGTGGAAGGAAACTGCCTAATTTATCTGCCACCTAGAAAGCTGGCAATAAATTATGATTCCTCGAATTCTTAGCAACGAGTGTCTATTGCTTACGGTGTTAATAAATAATATAATAAATTATCGAACAAGATCATCAGACCGGTTTAACCAAAACTGTCGTCGCCTGTTTCGTTTGTGACTCTGGTTGATTCGTGGATGAAAAAAAGATATTACTCCTTCTGAGATAGGCATATGCAGAATTATTTTTTCCCATTGGTCATTACTGTGTGTGTTGTTGAATATGCGATTCTTCTTCTTCTTCTTCGTTTGCTTCTCCTTTCCTTTACTCCCGGAATGCCTCGCAGCGTCAGAGCACGAAGCGTTTACTGGAGCTGGCCCTTCTGTTCGCTTTGCATTAAGTACTTGTTAGTGTCTCTGATATTTCTCCGGTCCATTTTCTGTGTGGTCGACCTCTGGTTAATTCTGCGATTGAGCTGTACATATTTAAGCACAGAGAGGCCAGGTCCCTGCTATAGAATAAAGAAGTCATTGTTTACTGCCATGACCTTTATGCCTGAGAGCCTTCTTACACTTTTAGCCATGATATAGCTGGTATGTTCTGTGAAATCGGGGCTTTTGATAAAAACCTTAAATATTGCACTGCTCTCATATATATATATATTTTCAATAATAGCATAGCACCCGTTAATGAAAGTGTATTGACCAATCGTTTATTAAGACAAATCGTCGCGTGTGCTTTCTTTGCATTAAAAAGAACAACAAACGGCCCATAGCTTTTAGTTATTCTTTCAACTTGGTTCTGTTGATCCGTGGCTGTTTGTTTCTTCGTTATACTCCTGTTTCGGTTTACAAGGAAATGGTTAGGATACTGCAATGTCTACCTCTATTATTTGTTTCTCATTTTGCTAACTCTTTCACAGACAAGAACGTGGGTGACCTAAGAGAACCATGTGATAGTTTAATTTTTGATTGCTGAGCTTATTGAAGTAAAAAAATCAGTACCTTTCTCAGAATAGAAAATATTGTCTGGATGCTATCGGTGATAATGTGTGATATATTCAAAGTTTGAAGACGAAACTCATAAATCACTTGCTTGTAAATAACCTCTAAATCTAGCTCAACAGCAGATGGCTCATTACATCTGTGAATTTAGTGACGGAAATTGTGAGAAAACATCATTACAACAGGCTGCTCTGTTCGATCGTTCACAACCATGAGTGGTAGACGTATCGTTGTTTCAGGTCACATGCCAACATGTGGTGAACACGCTGCTGATACTAGTTTATCCCAAAAACGTATAACCCAAAACCCAGCTTAGCGGTAAATGAACGACTGCTTGTAACAAATTACTAATTATAGCGTGCATGAATTGTATACATTTCTCGAAACCTCTGTATATATATATTAGACAAATATCTGCTGTTTCAATCCCTACTACGATACAAATGTGTGTGCAAGCTGGACATGAACGATATGGGTATTGAGGTGGACTCGTTGGAACAAAATGCTATGGACCGTGTTGTCTGAAGGGGGCACACCAGGAAGAGAATGAGAATGAAGCAAGAAATGATTGCAGACAGGGTGAGAGCTGAGCATGTGAAACAAAACAACCCCCCCCCCCCCCCCCCCCCCCCAAAAAAAAGACTAAACACAAATGTTGACAACAACTGTTCTGACATTTCATGCTATAATTGTGGAAGTCTTCTCAACGGAGATTGGTCTTGCCAGTCACACTCGCCATAGCCATGAGCTGTGAGTCTTAATCCTTCTCATAACGCAGTATAACACTACCGTCTGGAAAGACGGAAGGGTGCTTATCAGTCAATCAGTCAGCCTGTTATTTTAAAATGCCATACACAAAAATACATTACTCGGACGAGAAGAACGGCTCTAGTCATTCCACCAACAAAGAACTACCATGAGAGAAACACAAAGTTATGTTGTGGCTAGAAAACCTTAAACGGCACACTGCAGTAATGACACTGACATATTCATACTTAAATATATATACATACATACACACACACACACACACACACATATATATATATATGTTCATACTGTCAAGCGTTATCTTTGTGCACCAACTACGAACCAAGTGAACGTCTGTTAAGTACAACTGGAAATACCTTCAGTGAGACAAGAAGCTGCCTTAATGCTGAAAACATGGCTGTCAGTGACAATTTGCAAGTTTAGTTAATTGTTATAAAACTAAGAATACTTTCATTCCCATGTATTAGTTACCACAGATTGACTGACTAAAGGATGCAAAACATGAAATGTTTTTAAATATTTACTATTCTGTACTACATTTTGTGAAGTAAAATTTCAGCGTACATTTGACATTATGAAAGTTTTTTTTTTTTTTTTTTTAGATTTATTTTATACACTATTCGAAAGTGGAAGAATGGGCCTCAGTTTGAATAGTGGGAAGATAGAAGTAATAGTGGTGTCAAAGAAAATAATTATTCATAAATGCGTAATAAAAGTCAATGGTTTTATTTTGGGACAAGTACAGAAATTTGAGTATCTGGGTACATGGATAACATGAGATGGAGGATGCATTACTGAAAGAACAAACAGAATAGGACAGGCAAAAACTGCATTTTATAAAATGAAGAACATCTTATGCTATATAACTTTGTCATTGAAGGTTAGAAAAAGAATTCTTGCTTGCTACATACATCCAGTTTTAACATATGGCTGAGAGTCCTGGACAATCGGTAGGCAGGCCAAACAATTTCTTGAGGCCTTAGAGATGTGGTTATAGAACAATGCTTATAATACCTTAGGTGTGTCAGCACACGAATTAATAAATGCTGCAGGAGATCGCAGATTGTGGGAAGGCATAATCGCCCATGCCAGTCGGCAAAGCACATGATGATGATGATTCACTATTCGTATTCGTAATCGGCCGAATAGTTGGTCCAGCTATTCGTATTCGGTCGAATAGTGAAAATCACTATTCGGTACAGCCCTAATATATATATATATATATATATATATATATATATATATAATATATATATATATATATATATATATATATATAAACACACACACATAGACATAAACTATACAACGTAAACAAACAATGCTGGTCAGGAAAACGGAAACAGACATTGGTAGTACTGGAAAGGTGAGACTCGCCGGAAGTTAACTGCTGTACAGTTATACAAATTCGGTGAAATTACAGTCAGTAGCTTAAACTCCTTAAAATGACATTCAGTAAGTTGACAAATGAGAAATTTGAAATTACAGCCAGTAACTTTACATTTTAAAACTCTTTGAAGTTACTGTCAGTTCAAAGTTTTAACACGGTGTTTTTTTTTAATTTTTTTTTTAATTGGGAATTCTTGATCAACCGCCTAAACATTAGAGTTAACTGTTGATTTATTGTGCACATTATCTATCTTAGTTCATAATGGAGCAGTAGCCAGAGCAACATCGGCTCTGAATACAACTCATATATTAGGCTGTCATTGTCACTTCCATTCCATGCAGAAAAATCTGCCCATTTGTACTCATTATCACGTACCGCTTTAGCTCTGTTGTGTTAAGCGACTTACATCGGAGATTAGAGACAACCTTACTTATGTCTGACGTTACTATAATTTAAAAATTGTGTTGCATATCCTTTATTAAACGCCACAAAGCAGCCCTATAAATTGCTGTTCTTGACTGATTTCAGTAAAGTAAAAGTAAAAATTGTTTTACGCCTTAGGCGCATCGGGCATTTGGGAAAAGCCCACATATTTTTTACAGACTAATCAATACTAGGTGGGTGATGTGGTCAGCATTACGCCTTCCATCTTTACTTTCCCAGAACATAAATCCTAGTACCCATTTAAAGCTGGGTCGACCTGCGACGCCCCATACCATGTTAAAAATCCACGAAGGCAGCAGTGGGTTTGGATAGCAGTACGTTGGAAGTACCTCCAAACATTAGAAACTAGTACAATGTCGCGTGCAAAGAAAAATGTAAGGGACACACGATCGACGATGACACCGTTGTTTGGGCAGAACGGAACTTCTCAAACAACGATCACACGGTTGTTTGGGCCTTAAAGAGTTAAGCCACGGACGCCGTGTATGCGGGTTTACTTAACACTTTTTCATTCACCAGTTGCAAACGGAACCAAAATCATCAACATTCATGCCACTTTGTAAACAACGCAAAGTAATGTTATGCTAAACCGCCTGAAGCCGTATCTGGCACATCATCTTAGAATTTTGAAACCACGCTCACACTTGTTAAGTAAGTCACAGGCGCCAACTGTCATTGACATAACTTGCATTTATTGTGGAATTACCCTCTTTTTATTATTTTCATGTTTATCTGTTTAAAATCAACAATCATTGTCGTGTGTATAGATAATGATCAGAAAATAGAAAGTTTCCCTAATTACATGAAGAAAAGTAAAGAACCTTTGTCCAAACCTTCAGACGTATTGGGCATATATATAGGGCGAGACCTTTATTTTATAGACCACTCGGCAATCTGTGGGTGATGTGGTCAACATGATACCGGCCGCCTTTACTTCCTAGGACTACATCTGGGACCAACTCAAGGCTAGGTCTACCAAGGTTATTTATTGAAGAAAGCCCGGTTCCCTTGGGACACGAACCCACGACCTTCAGATCCGCAGGCAAGCGTCTAGCCGCTACACCACGGTGACGCCCTCTAAATTATATAATCAAATGTAAATATTATAAACGTTCCTCATTAATATGCTCTTTAAGACGAGTAACATATGTAAATTTGTAGCCATAATGTTTTCAATGAAGGTAACCAGAAGGTTGTGTCAGTTTCATAACAGAAATGAAACATGATAATATGAATTATTCGAAACAATCGAATATAATCACAGCTAGTCATTTTACACAATAGACCTATTTTAACATAATATGCATTATCCACTGATCACCTCAGTATTCCCATCAGTCGTTTGTAAAAAAATGTCTCATTCAAATTTTGTAAAACAATTATTACACTGAGGTTTGCTTGTCGCATTCTATTAACAGAAAGTCACTTTTTTTTTTTTTAAATGCGACATTCTATTTTAAAGTATATTAGTAAATTTCTCACATACGTTACATGTTATTTAACTAACCATTATTGTCTGAACTTTCAACGTCTGCATGTTTGCACCTTATATTGAAGAAAGTTACTCAGTGCTATAAAAGTATACAATGAAGTAAAATAAATACCTTGAGGAATATTAATAAAAGCCCGCACCAACTTTAGAACACCGTGGAAAAACGTTTATAATATGTATAATCTTTTCAGCGGTTCTCATCTTCCGCGTTCAGTGTTGATTAAGCCAAAATCCGTAATATCTGCGAAACTGGCGGCCCATGTTTTCTCCATGTGTTCCTAGTAACGCAAAGTTCTCGTCGGCGCTTGATCGACGCGAGCCATGACTGTTCGTCCTCTCTATTGCCGGCGCTTTACTAGCTATGGCTGTAAAAGAGGAAAAAAAAAATTACTCGCACGCGCATTTGAGTCGGGAGAAGAGGTGCACATGAATGAGCCGAGCAGTCGATGCCGGCTTAAAATGGGGGTGTTCTCGCGCCTGGGGTTTATAAATGACAAAAAAGAATATTTCAATAACAAACTGCTCGTACAATTGTCTACATTGCTCACGGGTTATCTGAGCGGAAAATTGCCAAGTGTTGCATGGAAATGTTTGGATCGTATCGCCATGCCCTCACGCGACTGGCTCGTCTGATGTGGGAATAATTTCTTCTCGCCCATGCCGGCAAAACAAGGCACATTTCTGGCGATCCATAAGTTAAAGCAATATTTTCTCTAAAGCGTTAACAAAGCGTTGATGTTGAATTAGAATTTGAGCGAGAAATAGACAAAAATGTATTAATCGTTGGCGTCTTTTATTTATTCTTCCCGGCACTAGAAATTCAGATTAGAGATAACAGTGAGAAATAGAAAAGTTCGGAAATCGTGCATGAATAATGACTGAGAGATGTGTGTTACAATTATTAATGTCAATTGATAAATGACAGACTGTGTTAATGAGACATCGGATGATGATTGAGAATGCAAAAAAAAAAATAAAAAAAAATTAGTAATCACGATATATCGCAGCGAGGCATACATGATTTACAACGAAATATGGAACTTAATTTAATTCATTTCCAGACAATTCCTACTTCACTGCCTTATACCTGTTTAAATCTGTATCGATTCAAATTGTTTTAGCTGCAGGGTCGCACTAGTTAAGAACAGGTAGCAAGTTGTGTCGTGGGAAGTAAATTCGACCGGCCTGATGTTGGCCACATCACCCAACAAAAGCCGAAATGTCTAAAAATATGACTCTAGCTTAAAGGTCATTTACTTTACTTGTCATGGAATAACATAGAACAGAACGAAAAGTAAATCAGCAAGCTACAGTTTATAACCAACACAAAAGAAAAGTAAACTTTGCGGATACATTATTCATTAGCACATACATAAATCAAACAAAACCATACCAATGCACAAATTTCACTCCAGTGATATATCTCGAGGCAGACACGTTGACGTCTTGCCAGTGGAATAAAGAGACTTGTGTGGCCCAAGAACAAAATGTCCGGGAATGCCAAGGGTCGTAACTCGTAAATATTAGATGAAACTGTGTTGACAGTGCAGTCCCTTGGGTGCTTAGAAACAACGAGATGAAAATAAAGAAATTCTCAAGAGACTTGCAGACTGTCGTTAGAGTAGCTTGATTTAATGGCTGTTACCTCCATGTCGTAGGCATCTTGACTATCCTGAAAACTGAAGAGCAATCGTACTGGTTTCAGGATACTTTTCTGCGCATCCAAAAGATGTTGTCTGAGCCTGTCAGCACGTCGTAGACTTCTTTCACTGATAAATTTCACGCCACATCCCTAGCAGGTGATGGTGTAAATGACATTGCGGAACGTGCAGAAGAATACCTCAAGTATGAGCTAGGTGGCATTCGAGAATTCCAGACTATTCCCCTGAACCATATATGGACGGGTTCTGCATGCATGTCTGTGGCAAGCGACCATGTCGATGGGTGACTCAGACGCAGGACGTAACAGACTCTTGACCCGAACGTCCTTGAGGTTACAGTCATGTCTATGTGACACTAGAGAAAGTAAAAAGAAAATCATACTGGTGGCAGGGGCAGCCCTGAGGATGGAGAGATGATTGAGAATAATATTTTTTTTCACGGATGTTGTGAGGGGGTAGGTAAGTAAAAAGGCATGTTTGTTGTAGTAACGTATATGCTTGGGAAACGATTGCTTCAGCACTGCTGATAGACCTCAATCGGTGAAAGGCAAGAGACAGGATGTGTTCAGGATAACCTCGAAGCTGGAAAAGTCCAGCATTTCCAGGGTCTTATGGTGAAGTTGTCGTTCTCCAGACAGTCTGCGGAGGGATAGAAGTTGGGAGACAGGAATGAAATCCTTGCAGGAAGAGGGATGAAATGATGTGTAGAGAAGAGAAGCATGGGATTCACCGAGATGCTGAGGCTTTTTAGAATCCAAGGTCACAGTGAGATCCAGAAATATGCATCGACAATGGCGAAATGCTATAGAGGTGGATAGCATGCTGGGATAGAAGCCGGGGAAAAGGAATCAATGAAGTCATGCAGTTCAGACCGGGAAATATCCCAGACACCGATGGAGTCATTAATATACCTCCTGTAGAGCTCGAGGAGCCTACCATTGTATGCATTACGTATCTGATGTTCGAGATAGCCCTTGAAGAGGCAGGTATATCTGGGTCCTATTGTGATGCCCATAGCGACGTTGCTGATCTGGTTGACATATGTGGTGTAGAGCTTCGTGATTCTGAGGTGCAGGATTCGATCCCACCAGCGGGTCACCTCTGCATTAGTTTCTACAGTGGTATTGAGAGCCGAACCTTTTAATGGCAATGCCGAACTACTGAACTAGAAAAATGCTTAGTGAAATCACAAACAACAACAAAAATAACAACAACGACAACAACAACAATACACTCAATTGATGAGGTTGGTTTTGCAACGACCTGTAAAGGATACGCGAATAACTTGTTTTGTTTTCTTCGGCCTTTTAGTTATCTTCTCAAATACCTCCATTCTCAGCTAACAATCGTCAAGTCTAAGCGAAATTAAATAAGGACGCCATAAAATGAAGATGTAGAGTAACAGGTCAACATCAAAGACGAATAACAGTGAATACATTAATGAGCATGGATTTTAATTAGTGATGAATTAACTCTTAACCGGCAATAAAGCTAACATTTTCAACCGTTCATATTAGCTGTTAAATACACATGCATACACAACTGTTTCTTTTTTTCTCCTCTGCTAAAATAAATAAATGTATATGAGTGCCTAAATCGCTATATCACCAAGTATTTTCCGACTATATTCCTACGTTATTAGTTTCTGTTTTTTTTTTTTTTTTAACGTATCCAGAAACCATGAGTTGTAAACCCTTTGGCTCGGTACTATGGATATCGCAACCCTTCGGCCTTGATTCCATTATAGGTACCGTTAATCTGGGAGAAATGTGGCTTTTCTGCCTACCCCCGGGAGTGAACCCGGACCACAAGGAGTTCGTCACCCGGCCGCCGCGAAAGTCAGGTTTAACCAACTTCGCTAGAGAGCCGGGCATTAGTTTCTGTACTGACCCATAACCTTGCTATGACAAAAGGCTGCACCAGATTTATGTCCCACTTCTGCTGTCCTTCTTTTCCGTAGATAAGTATAGTTTTGACAATTTTTTTTTGGCCAGCCATCACAAAAGGCTGCAAAAGCTATCTGCTGTCTTTTTGTGTGTGTGTATAAGAGTAGCTGTCGCAGTAGGCACCTTTTTTTTCCATCGTCTCCTAAAGTAGTCAACAGTTCACATCTGGCTCTTTTCAGTTGCGGTGGCACCTTGCCTTTTGTTTCAGCTACTTTCAAAACAGGCTGGTACACTGGTGATACGAAACAAAAAGAATCAACTTTTTGTCTGCGCAGACGTCAATAAAATGTCGAGGCAAGTCAGAAACATGTGATTCTGAAATTGTAATATTCAAAGAAAAAAGTAGAACGAAAGAGGGAGAAAGACAGAGAGATTCATAACTGGCGATAGAGAGGGACAGAAAGAGATGGAAGAACGAAAAAGAAAGAAACATGTTAGAAAGAAAGAAAAAAACAAAGAAAAGAAAGAAAGAGAAAAAAGAGAGACAGACAGAAAAAAATTAAGAAAGAAAGAAAGAAAGAAAGAAAGAAAGAAAGAAAGAAAGAAAGAAAGTAGGAAGGAAAGAAAGAAAGAAAGAAAGAAAGAAAGAAAGAAAGAAAGAAAGAAAGAAAGAAAGAAAGAAAGAAAGAAAGAAAGAAAGAAAGAAAGAGAAATTCATAACGGGCGATAGAGAGGGACAGAAAGAAAGAAAGAAAGAAAGAAAGAAAGAAAGAAAGAAAGAAAGAAAGAAAGAAAGAAAGAAAGAAAGAAAGAAAGAATGATGGAAAGAAAGAAAGAAAGAAAGAAAGAAAGAAAGAAAGAAAGAAAGAATAAAAGAAAGATAGAAAGAAAGAAAGAAAGAAAAAAGAAAGAAAGACATAGAAAGAAGAGAAAGAAAGAAAGAAAGAAAGAAAGAAAGAAAGAAAGAAAGAAAGAAAGAAAGAAAGAAAGAAAGAAAGAAAGAAAGAAAGAAAGAAAAAAAAAAAAAAAAAAAGAAAGAAAGAAAGAAAGAAAGAAAGAAAGAAAGAAAGAAAGAAAGAAAGATAGAAAAAGAAGAAAGAAAAAGAAAGAAAGAAAGAAAGAAAGAAAGAAAGAAAGAAAGAAAGAAAGAAAGAAAGAAAGAAAGAAAGAAAGAAAGAAAGAAAGAAAGAAAGAAAGAGAAATTCATAACGGGCGATAGAGAGGGACAGAAAGAAAGAAAGAAAAAGAAAGAAAGAAAGAAAGAAGAAAGAAAGAAAGAAGAAAGAAAAGAAAGAAAAAGAAAGAAAGAAGAAAGAAAGAAAGAAAGAAAGAAAGAAAAGAAAAGAAAGAAAGAAAGAAAGATAAGAAAGAAAGAAAGAAAGAGAAAGAAAGAAAGAAAAGAAAGAAAGAAAGAAAGAAAAAAGAAGAAATAAAGAAATAAAAAGAAAGAAAGAAAGAGAAATTCATAACAGGCGATAGAGAGGGAACAGAAAAGAAAGAAAGAAAAAAAGAAAGAAAGAAAGAAAGAAAGAAAGAAAGGAAAGAAATAAAAAAAGAAAAGAAAGAAAAGAAAGAAAGAAAGAAAGAAAGAAAGAAAGAAAAAGAAAGAAAAGAAAGAAAGAAAGAAAAAGAAAGAAAGAAAGAAAGAAAAGAAAGAAAGAAAGAAAGAAAGAAAGAAAGAAAGAAAGAAAAGAAAAAGAAAGAAAGAAAAAGAAAAAGAAAGAAAGAAAGAAAGAAAGAAAGAAAAGAAGGAAAGAAAGAAAAAGAAAGAAAGAAAGAAGAAAGAAAAGAAAGAAAGAGAAATTCATAACGGGCGATAAGAACAGAAAGAAAGAAAGAAAGAAAGAAAGAAAGAAAGAAAGAAAGAAAGAAAGAAATAAAGAAAAGAAAAAAAGAAAGAAAGAAAGAAGAAAAGAAAGAAAGAAAGAAAGAAAAGAAAGAAAAAGAAAAGAAAGAAAGAGAAATTCATAACGGGCGATAGAGAAAGTGACAGGAAAGAAAGAAAAGAAAGAAAGAAAGAAAGAAAGAAAAAGAAAGAAAGAAGATAATAAAGAAGAAAATAAAGAAAAAAAAAAGAAAGAAAGAAAGAAAGAAAACCAAAGAAGAAAGAAAAAGAAAGAAAGAAAGAAAGAAAGAAAGAAATAAAGAAAAGAAAGAAAAAAGAAAAAGAAAGAAAGAAAGAAAGAAAGAAAGAAAGAAAGAAAGAAAAAAAAGAAAGAAAGAAAGAAAGAAAGAAAGAAAAGAAATAAAGAAAGAAAGAAAGAAAGAAAGAAAGAAAGAAAGAAAGAAATAAAAAGAAAGAAAGAAAAGAAAGAAAGAAAGAAAGAAAAGAAATCATAACGGGCGATATAGAGGGAAAGAAAGAAAGAAAGAAAGAAAGAAAGGAAAGAAAGAAAGAAAAGAAAGAAAGAAAGAATAAAGAAAGAAAAGAAAGAAAGAAAGAAAGAATAAGAAAGAAAGAAAGAAAAGAAAAGAAAGAAAGAAAGAAAGAAAGAAAGAAAGAAAGAAAGAAAGAAAGAAAGAAAGAAAGAAAGAAAGAAAGAAAGAAAGAAAGAAAGAAAGAAAGAGACAAAAAGGGTGAGAAGTTAGAGACAGTTGGAGAGGGGGTGAAGCTTGTTGAGCAGAATAATAAATGGAATATAATGGGGGATAGAGTAGGACCTAGGAGAGAACGAACAATCGAACGAACAATCGAACAAACTTCATTTTTAAATGGTTACAAATTGGGCACGCAAGCCAGTCTTACAATCGGCCGTTCGAAACATCCACTATTCACACAGCAATTGCATATTATCAATAAAGCATGTTATGGACATATAATAATATGCACTTTATGAATACACAAAAAACATAAATGCAGGAGTGGTAAAATGCATAGACACACTCTCGCGCACGCGAACACACACCCACATACACACGATCCCCTTTCACTCACGCAATAACACACCTACATATACACACACACACGTCTACATACATACATACTCACACAAATACATACAAACACACACTCACATACATACATATGCACACAAACATAAAAAAAAAACACTCACCCACATACATATATACACACAACATACCCACATACATGCTTTCACACACACACACACACACACACACACACACACATCCACATAATAAATACACACCAACATACATGCAAATATTTATACACACATGCATTCACACACACATTCATACACCACATTCCCACACACAAACATACATACATAATACATACATACATTACATATATACATACAATCATAAATACATACATACATACATACATACATACATACATACATACATACATACATACATACATACATACATACATACATACATACATACATACATACATACATACATACATACATACATACATACATACATACATACATACATACATACATACATACATACATACATACATACATACATACATACATACATACATACATACATACATACATACATACATACATACATACATACATACATACATACATACATACATACATACATACATGATGATAGGCAGCTTTCCGCATTTCTATACGATAGTATTATGTTGCGCTATGAGAGGCATGGGACTCACTGGACATGGAGCTGTTCTCACGTCCAATTAGGGCCTGCTATAAAGATCTTCCTCTCCATAGCACAAAGCCTATGCTGTTTTTAGTGGACTATATGTTTTCCATGCATTATGGTCATTTTCTTGAAATGAATTATTTACTATACAAGAGAGGTAACAACTATGACTGTATTGAATATTCGCATCATTTTCGCTACAGCGCCGAATAGTGGACCTAATAACTATTCGATATACGGCCGAATAGTTGGGGTCTAGCAGAATACGAATAGTGGTTACCTTATACCCGTTCCTGCATACACCTGAAAAAAAACTCTCTCATTAACACAATAGTTGATGTTGCCTAAGTCTGTCGTAGCGGGGGCAACTGCGACCCGGTTGCGTGGTACAGCATCCAGTTTTAACATATTGCTATGAGTCCTGGAAAATTGATGGGCAATTTCAAAAGGCTTCAAAGATGTGGTTTTACATAATAATGCTTAAAATACCTCGAAGAGCCACATACACAAAAAAAGGCAACCAAGAGGTTTTGAAAGAGGCGGGAGACCGAAGACAAATAATCATAGACATCAGAAGGAGACAGTCAATATTTTTCGGCCATGTTGTGAGAAGAGTGAAATTGAAACATGTGGCGACCACTTGAACGATCTGTGGAAGGAGGGATAGAGGAAGACAAAGAGAGAAGATTCTTGACAGTCTTGTTGCATGGCATAGAGGTGAGGCACACGAACTAATACATGCTGCAGGAGATTGCAGATTGTGGCAAGGCCCACGCCTGTCGGCAAGGTACCTGATGATGATAATAATACACTATTGGTATTCGTATTCGGCCGAATAGTTGGTCTTGCTATTCGTATTCTGCCGAATTGTGAAAATCCCTATTCAGTACAGCCATAGTAACACTAGTATCTTTCGAACAAAGCAGGCTGCTGAAGCTATCAAATCCGAAGAACAGTGCTCTGTCTGTCCGCCTGTCGCAGCCTCCTTCCTAGACCAGTTCAGCCAAGGTTAAAAGTCTGCCATAACTTCAGTATTCAGGTTCCACTTCCTCTTCCTATGATCCTGCCCAGTATGTTCCTCCGCCTGAACCCATTAGCACAATATAGGATGTTAGGTTATATGGTTATTGATACGATGGTCTCCCCATTTAAAAACGACCGGTTGTAGGTCAACTCCATTGATAAGCTTGCGGGTGTCGCAGTCTGCTGTCTTGCATATACCCTTTTATTTCCGAGAAAGAGACGGCCTGTGACATAAGTTTTGTCACACTCTAGGAAAGTTGTGTGTTAGACCCAGTAACTAAATGATTTAGAAGTGTTAAAAGCACTGCCATGGTGAAATATACAGAACTCGGTATCAGCGCGAATGTATAATATTCCCGTGACCTTGTGTGAAAGTCAGATCGCTCGAGACCGACCTATCAGAAGTAAGGTGGGCTTTAGTTCGTCCAATCAGAAGTGAGCTAGTGTGTAGCTGTGTGTATATGGGGAGACCGGCATAAAATTTACCATAACACAACTGTATCGATACTGACAGGACTAGAACACTTAAACACCAATTCCATCCCCACCCTCCCAAAGCAGTGGGCAGATAGCAAAGGTTGGTGACGTAATACGTATAATCCCGGCTAAAGGCCACGCTAGAATCCAGCAAGACGGCAGCGACGAGGACTGACTGAATGTCTTCCCCTCACCCTTCCGTACCTCTTTCAGATGTACTATGAGTACAATCCCCCACTCCAACCCTCAGAGAGCACTTGAGTTCGGTTCCCAACATGCTACAGCAATCCTCATCGCCGATCTGGGTGTTCCGGGTATATGGTAATTAGGTACACCGGAGACTAGCTACCAACCCAAACCGACACAACCAGCTCACACTATAACAAATGACGAATAGAATAAATGTGAGGGTCCACATAACATTTCACACACATATCTACGACATGACTAACACGTTCTCATTGCAGGAAGACAACTATAAGACCACTATGGTCACACGCAGAAATTAACCCATTTTGGATCTATCCAAAACCAAAAACTGTTTTCAGTACAGTGGAACCTCGCCTAACGAGCATAATTCGTTCCAGAATCATACTCGTTAAGCAAAACACTCGTTATGCGAAACAATTTTTCTCATATAAATTAATGTAAAATACGATAATGCGTTCCATGTCGAAACAAATTCTCACACAATGCTATGTATAACGTTTATTTAAAGAAAATTATATCCATAATGTTAAGGAGAGTGAATCATCTTCATCTTTTCTTCAAACGCAGAACGAACCCACCTGGAATGCGAACGAATTCGATTTGCAGAAAAAAAAAGTCAAAATAATTATGATACATAGCTAATTATTTTTTTTTTTAACCAGAAAGATGTCCAGAGACATTTGTTTTTGCCGACGCTTCAAAATTTTGCGAAAATGACACACAGCATTATCATTAAATAAATTTGCAACGCTTATAGCCACTTTCTTCTTAGGGTGATGCATTTCTCTCATTTCGCCAGAAGATTGTTGCTTTTCTGTTACCTCCTCCTCCTCTGACAAACTTTCCCCAAAAACCTTTTGCTGTGAAACACAATGCAACTCCACAAGCTCTTGGGTAGTCATCTCTTGGCTGTGCTCTTCCACAAGCTCTTCGATATCACTGTTATTCACATCTAAACCCATGATAGTGGCCAAAGACACAATCTCGTTGACTACAGGTTCCACAGTCTCGAACTCCTCAAAGTTACAAATCCGGCCAAAGCTTCTTCCAAGCAAAAGTTAGGGTCCCCGCCTTGTCGATTATCTTGAAGCAGGCAACGATGTGGAATTGGTTTTTCCAAAACTCTCTGAGAGTGAGGTTGATCCTTTCAGTCACCTGAAAACAGTGCTCGAAAAGTGCTTTAGTGTAGAACTTCTTAAAGTTCGAAATAACTTGCTTGTCCATGGGCTAGAGTAACAAAGTCGTGTTGGGAGGCATAAACTGGATCTTGATGAACTTAATTCTTCAGAGAGGTTTTCTTGTAGGCCAGGAGGATTCATGTACATATATCACAAAATTAACACAAGTTTGAGAAAATGTGTGATCACAAGCGACACTACGATGCTACTGGAACGAGTGCTTAACACAGACTGATGTAACATGTGCACAATTTGGGACTTCCCCTCTTCTCGCCACTCGTTATGCGAAGCGTCGCTCGTTAAGCAAGTCATTTTTTTTTTACAATTTGTTTTGCTCGTTATGCGAATTGCTCGTTATGAGAGGTGCTCGTTAAGCGAGGTTCTACTGTACTTTTTGGCAAAGTAAAATACTCACAATTTTAAAACTATAAATGGTGGTCCAAAGGACGTTATGTATAGAAGCTCGCTCTCCAACGAAATACGTCTGGCCAAATCAGAGGGAGCTGCAACCAAGAAGAAAACACGTGGAAGGAAAAGGCAAGAAGTAGACAGCTAACACAGGGTAAAAAACGAACGGTCTGACTCGAAAAAGACCACAAATATAGACAGACTGTTAGCAGCCTCAACAAGATAGCAACAGTCTGAATGTGGTCGAACTTTTAATTTTTTTTCCTTAAAAGAAATATAAATCAGAACACAAATTTACCTGTTTGGTATATACCACCTAACATGCGGCGTAACAGAAGACAGGTGGTACCGGTAGCCAGTCATACCTGAAACATATGCACATTTACACACATACATACTTACATACATATAAACATACACACATTATTATTCAGAAAGTCAGACAGACAGACGGACGTACGGACAGATATACAAACAAGCACATGACGCATGATAACTATAATAATGTTGATAACAGTCATAGTTACGAAAATATTGGCTTTTCAACCCTCTGTTCGCAATGAAAATTACCTAAAAATACACAAGGACAGACGAATGTAAAACCCATTGGTGGATTTCCCGATGGTATTACCTCTAAAGTGGTAACCCCACCCTGTGTTTACAGTTTTAATGATCAGAACTTGGCAATCCCTCTCTTCGGCCAAACGGGTGTATGCGAGGTGGGTTCTGCATGGGTCGTTACTTGAAATCCAAACGAACAATTTGCAGACTTCAAAATGTGTTTGGCAAAAGTAACGAATTGCTAAATAATTGCTTGACTGCATATCTGATCTTCTTTCTTTTCGCTTCGTCTGCTTTCTTCTCCGATGACATTGGCTGCGGAAGTAAGTACTGAGGCTTGAAAATATGCATGTGCGATAATGGGTGTTGTCCTTGTGAACGTGTGCAGAGAGGAAAACCAAACTTTGAGATACACTAATTTGATCACATGTCCGTCTGTGTATCTACCGCGAACTTAAGGCATTTCAGTCACTGCAGCAACCGCCAATTCTGTCAACCTCCATTAGTATATCTACCACTAATTCGACCGTTTCCAACCGTACTGCTACAAGTTATTCCACCACTTTCAATAATACCATACACTTAGACATATACCTAATCACCCTCATCGTCATCATCATCATCATCATCATCGTCATCATCATCATCATCACGTTGTGCAGTGACCATCCTTGTTTCGTTAGTCTATTTGTTTCCCACTTCAGTTCCTGTTCCCATTCCTTCTAATGACATGCCCACAATGACACATTACTCAGTAAATATTCTAGCCATTCATCTACAAACAAAATTGTCTCATTTTCAAATACAAATGTACCACTGAATGTACAATTCACTTGTGAAAACACATAACCGAAAATCTATACACACATAATTGCTCAATATACTCATTAATCCATGTACTTATTACATTCCTCCACAGTTACATTTTGTAATATCGTATGCATATGAAACTCTAACATAAACTTTTTTTTTTTAAATACAATACAAAATATTTTCCAATTAATACATTTTTAATACATTTAATACAGTATTGTCAACAAATGGTAAACATTGATTTCTTTTCTATTATCTCCTTATGATGTTCCGAAATCAATTGGGACGCACAGTAAATAATTTATAAATGTCCAAAAGCACAATAGAGACCAAAATCTGTTCTTGAATTTAAAAAAAAAAAAGGGAAAATTATGTGAACAGATAAAACTGGCTGTCACCCAAAAAAAAAAACAATAAATGTTGAAGAAATTGAAAATGTCACAATCTTTGAATATCTAGGCTCTATAATAAACAGCAGTGGAGACTGTTTGACATAAATTAAAAGGAGGATGGCCATAGCAATGCAAAAATTGAACAGCCCAAAAAGTCTATGGTTAAGCACCAGCAAGGAAATCAAAATTATAATTTTGAGAGCATGCAACTTCCCTGTGGCTACATACTGATGTGAGTCGTGGACTATCTTTCAGTCCTTAAGAAAGAGAATAGGGGCGTTTAAGCTGAAATACTAACGAAAGATTCCCAGAATAACTTGGACAAAGAAGATGAGAAATATTGACATCATGAAAGATCTGAATATCAAGGAATAAACAGCATCTAGTCTCGGAAGCTGAAATATTTTGGTCATATCAAGCGCCACGACGGATTGGAAAAAATTAAAGTAGAAGGCATGGTACCAGGAAGGAGGGGCAGAGGCCGACTGACACGAGGATGGGCACAGGATATAAGTGACTCGTTGAGTACGAAAGTACATGAGGTGGGAGAACTGGCGAGAGACCGAGTTTCTTTCAGGCAGACAGTGATGAGAGCGACGTTCTGCAAAGGACCTGCTACATGATGATGAATACCCTAAGCGTATAAAACTCTTACATCAATTTTTTTTTCAAATACAATGCAAAATATTTTCCAAGTAATACATTAAAATACATTTAATACAGTATTGTCAACAAATTGTAAACATTGACAGCAAAATATTTTCCAAGCAATACATTTATAATACATTTAATACAGTATTGTCAACAAATGGTAAACATTGACTCCAAAATATTTTCCAAGTAATACATTTATAATACATTAAATACATTATTATCAACAAATGGTAAACATTGACTTTTTCACATTGACTGCTTTTCTATTATCTCCTGATGATGTTCCTGAATCATTTGGGGCGCACAGTAAGTAATTTTTTACACTATAACGCAATAATGTTCCACGATCTCTTGATACTATCCCTGCATTAAGTGTGACAGCTAGTAATTGCTACATTACGATAGATAACTCTTCAACTATCAATCGATGTTGTCCTCTCATTAAGTGGAACATACAGTCAATAATTGCTTCCAGTGAGTGTAAGAAACGGTCAATAATTGCTACCAGTGAGTGTAAGAAACGGTCAATAATTGCTACCAGTGAGTGTAAGAAAAACAGTCAATAATTGCTACACTATGATATATTACTGTTCTAAGATCTCTTGATGCTATTCCCTCATTATGGCAAACAGTCAGTAATTGCTACATTATGATAGATTACTCTTGTACTCTTAGCAATCCTCATTTCGTTTCGGAGAAAGAAATGCATTTTTTTTTTGCCAAGGCTTGACTTGCGTTTTTTCATTACTGATAAGCTGAGGTGTTACTGCTCTGCGATCTCCTGGTGACACCCATCCCTTGTGTGAAAGACGGAAACTCAGGAACCAAAATTTTGTTAAAACATTTAATTCAATTATATTACTCGAGCCACACAAAAGGTTTCATTTCCCCCCTGAGATTTATAGTTTTCAATTGCCTACTGTCTATCGATAATTCTACTGTGACGGGGAATGCAACCATTCCAGACCCAGTGTATTTTACTATTCACCACTATATTCCCCTGAGAAACCAAATGTCCAACAATTTATGCACAAGTCGTATTTTGGCGGGAGTATTTTTAGTCTCGATGTGTCTCGCCATTGACCATCAATGGTCTGTGTACATTTATAAACTTCATCGAAATGAGAGTGCTGTTTCGCGAGGTAGCTCAGAAATACTTGTGGGAATTCTAGACGTTCATTCGAAGGGTCAAAGATGAGATCGCAGGAAATGGGCTGTGTACAGAAATGACAGAATGAGTTATTCTCAGGTTAATATAAGGATTTAAATGCCATTGATACGACTACTTTTTTCAGAACGAAGCTGTGGTGGTGCAGAGGCAGCAAATATGCCTGCCGACAGTGTTTGAATACTGTCGATGAGAAGTTGCATTTCTGGAAAAAAAAAATTGTGGCAGTCGTATTGACTATGTGTGTAAACTGTGTGTCAGAAACTGGTCTGAAAGATAAAGACGGTTTAGATTAGGGCTGTACCGAATATTCGCTTCGTATTCGCTTCGGGATAGAATAGAGGACCAAATAACTATTCGGTATTTGGCCGAATAGTTGCGGTCGGGCCGAATACGAATAGTGGTTACCTTACATTCATTTCTGCATACACTGCGATGGACTGAAATAATTCTCTTATTAACACAATAGTTTTTGTTGTCTAAGTTTGCAGTACTACGACCCGGTTGCGTGGTAAAGCAGCTGGCAAGGTCTTGGCTGCTGACTCGACCGAGGCATTACAGCAAAGGTTCTCAAACTGGGTGTGTATGCCAGGGGTGCCGGGGCGAAAACCAAGAAAAGTCGGCTATAAATTGTAACATTATTAAAGAAGACTCAAAGATACTTGAGATACTTTCCTCACCACTGTCGAAAAGAGCACAGGTGACAGGCAATAGCTGCATTTTATAGAATGAAGAACATCTTATGCAATAAATCTTTGCCATTGAAGGTTAGAAAACTAATTCTTGCTTGCTACTATTTTTCTCCTATTTTTCCAGTTTTAACATATGGTTGTAGGTCCTGGACAATCGGCAGGCAGGCCAAACAATTTCTCTAGGCTTCAGAGATGTAGTATTACAGAACAATGCTTAAAATACATTGAACAGCCAAGAAAAAAGCAACCAACAGGCTTTGAAAGAGGCGCGAGCCCGAAGAAACTAATCACAGACATCAGAAGGAGACAGTCATCATTTTTCGGCCATGTTATGAGAAGAGGGAAAATAGAACAGGTGGTGACCACTAGAAAGATCTGTGGAAGGAGGGACCGAGGAAGACAACGAGAGAATATTCTTGACAGTTTTGTTGTATGGCATGGAGGTGTGTCAGCACACAAATTAATACGTGCTGCCGCAGATCGCAGATTGTGGCGAGGCATAATCGCCCACGTCGGTCGGCAAGGCACCTGATGATGATAATACACTGTTCGTTTTCGTATTCGACCGAATAGTTGGTCCCACTATTCGTATTCGGCCGAATAGTGAAAATCACTATTCGGTACAGCCCTAGTTTAGATTGATATCCCATTATGTGTCTAATGTTTATTTATGTGTAAATGACTGAGCTGGCGCAATATGATAGTTACATAGCAAATGTCAGCAGATCTGTTGGCAAGTATACGAAACATCAGGGTAAACAATTGTTACCGATTCCGTATTGCTCTCTCTCTCTCTCTCTCTCTCTCTCTCTCTCTCTCTCTCTCTCTCTCTGTCTCGTCTCTCGCTAACCTAGGTTCACATGCCAGCTAATAGTTGAGTATAAATTTAATTAATCTTTCGTAACGAGACGTATAATCCCTAAACTCAGGGCTTCAATCTGTCTAGCCCCAAGCTTTATTTGTAGCATTATGCCGTACTTTTTGATTCTCAGAAACAGATTTACCAGAGCTCTATAGCCGGCTTGTTCTCAACAAGACATGTTTTAAGACTTACTGTTAGCAATCTAATGTGCTAATCGTCACCATTGCCTAATACATTGAATTCTACGTTCAGGAATAGCAAGTGCCAGTTGGTCTACAAAAGGGTGCTTAATCCATAAAGACAATATCATATGTTTAGTTACCTATTCTAGCTGATAACTGACAATTCTCTGACACTAACACAGTTACGTGACATGGGAGTAAAGCACGGTGAAGTACATCTATGCCGTCTTCGAGGCCGAGATAAGCGACATTATAACAAACTTTTCATAGGAACAGTTAGAAGAAGTACCTTGGAGTGGCTGCTGCATCGAAGGACTGAGCACGTATGGGAATGCCCAATGTACAGTGACGTCGATTGTGATAACATACTATACCATGTATTCTATTATTTCTACCTGTTGCTGTTGACATATAAGGCATTCACAGGTGAAGTCCATTGCTCCAGGTCTGATGTTTCTCTGCCTAAGGTCTCCCATGTCATTTTGCATGCCTTCATTGACAATTCTAATATCCTCTACATTTTCTTAGGTCGTCAACGTCTACTCTTTCCATCTTCTGTCCATCGGAAAGCTGGCATTGCCCAAGTGTTGTGAGATTCTCTGCAAACATGTCCGAGGAATATTCAAGTACAGTTGATGAGATAGAATACAGATCATTCTTAGAGATACCTCAAAAAAGTCATTTGATGTATTCTTGTTTATATCTGTAACATTGTCTTTTCAGATGATGCTGCAGGATTTCTAGTCGCAGCATTCACCTCTGATTGAGATAATTTGAAGCCGCCCAGTTTCACATCTCGTTTAATTTGAAATCGTTCAAGCAAACATGTCCAAACCATTTCCATTTACTTCTCATGATAACATTTGCGAGAGATGACCATCGTTTTTTTGTTGCACGATCACGTATGAAGAACTAAGGAGGAAACGCCGATAGCATAAGCAGAATATTAATGTGCACAATGGACCTTTTAGTTTCAAAACTTGATAAAAGTGGTGGTATCTAATGTTAACTCTATCGGTCTTTGTGGCTTAGGAATGGTTAAATAAAGTCACAATTCCATCATACTGCCGTTAAGGGTTAGCTTAAATTGAATTTGGTTGTAGACCATTTCCACTGATTTTCATAATCATCAATTCTCCTAGTGGCACATGAGGCTTCGGAAATGACTTCCCATGTTCTCATGTCCTGTGCAGTCTTCAGTGCAGTTTTCCATGTCAAAGATGCCGCACTCAGGTCACTTTCCATCGTTCGTCTCCGTGCTGTTTTTGGGCGCCCCTGTTTTCTCTTTACTTCTGGTGTCCATGTGAGAGCTGTTTTGGCAGGTATATCAGGATTCATTCTTTTAACTTGGAAAAGCCATTTCCATCTTCTCTTGGTTATCATACTGTCTAGAGTTTCTTGGTTTGTGACTTGAAGTAGTTTAGTGTTTGAGATTGTATCTAGCCACAACATTTTGATAATTCTACGTAGACATGTGTGGTGGAAGATGGATAGTTTGTGTGCATCCTCTTTGGTCATTCTCCAGCATTCTGCTCAATAAAGAAGAATTGCACCGATTTTCACAACGTCATAATGCTCCTATTATTGAGACATTAATGGTATAAAAATGCACATGCACTTGTCTAATGAACCCACTCAATAGTCAATATATGGTTTGTGTGGTTTGCGAATAATGTAAAAAACTTATGATTATCATTGTTACTTTTATTATTATTATAAAAATCTTATCTAATTAATCGTCTTCTTGAATCTGAACACAAGTGGGCAACGATTACAAATTACTTGTCATATTACGCTTTTAGATGTTGGTTATATTCGTTTGACGAAGAAAATATCGTTAGTAGAAATATACTAATCAGACAAAGGAAAAAAAACTATTCTAGAAATATATTTATCTGAAGAAAGAAAATAAATGTATAAACATGTATCAGTCTGACGAAGAAAAAAAAATTATAGAAATAGGTTAGTCTGCCAAAAAAAAGAACATTTGTTGAATTTCATTAATAGTATTTGTAGAATTATATAAGTCTAACAAAGAAAATAAACTTTCGGTGAAACTGACTGCGATATCAACTGATGATGAAAATGGCATATAAAAGTGTCCCAAGGTAACGTAACAGCAATAACAAATTCCATAAAAACCATTGACATTTAGTGACATTTAGTGACATTATGAAACAAATATGAGGCAGTCGTTTTGAAGGCAGACCTTTGGGCACATGATGATATTGTGGCTATCATGATAGGTCTATATTCTCCCCACTGACGGATAGGTCTGGTAGGTACGTGCTGTCGTAACTTTCTTTTTCTTATTTTGAAAGACGATTGTGTTGGTCGTGAAGACTTTTCACATCCTTCTGTTGCGTGTAATGTTAGACAGTATTGACACAGCTCATCCGTCATGCCAGTCGTTCCAGATTAGGTATGACCTGTCACGGACGCCATAAATTCAACTGCCAAATAAACAAATGTTAACATATTTACAACAACAAAAAGGTAATCAGTATTATAATGAAAAAAAAGGAAGTGTTATTGTTGTCATTAATTTTGAATTGAAGTCACTTAAAACATGTTCTGCAGACACCCATTCGAGAATTATGATATGGCATGATTTCAAACTGCCAGGCATAGTTTCTTTTTTCATGTTCTCTTCCCCCCCCCCCCCCCCATGTCCCAGTGTGTGTGTGTGTCTCTGCGTCTCATTCCTTATAATTTTCCATTATTGTCATATACTCCAGCTATCATCTTCTTTAGATATGGCAAACTGTAATAAAATGACTAAGGGTTCTTATCAAGAGCGAATGCACGTCTCTTAGTGCAATTAAACCTGACAAATTATACTACATCCAATTTGAGAATGGAGGTGGAGGAAGTCACTGCATCCTTCTGTTGGATTGAGAGCAAATCTGCACACATTTTGTTGTAAATTATTTGCAGAGCATGTAGAAAAAAGTGGATACTGACATGCTTCGTGCAGAGTGGCAAGCATCGCGTCGTAATTCCCGCGTAGTTAACGTCATTTCAATATTTTGTCGATCGATGCCGTTGTTTAAGGAAACGAACAGGCAATAAACTATAGAGTCACTTATCGTATCAACCCAATGCATCTGAATTATTAGTTTACCTTCTCCTGCCCCAAATGGTCTCGTCAAAACTCCCTTAAACTAAATTATTTATTGCATTGAAACTCATTTGGGGAGGGGGTGGGGGAAGGGGGGAGGTGGGGAATATAAACAAACAACGCTTGGTTCTGAACAAGCTAACGTGTATAGGGTTCGTAGCAGACCTTCGAACTAACGACTTTTTTCTTCAAATGATTACGAATTTAGCACGCAAACCCACCTAACATTGTGCCCTTAGCAATTATAGTAGTAAATTCATACCCAGCTAGTTAAACAATGAACACAAACTAACAGGTAGTTCATTATCAGCAATGCTATCTAACCGTATCTTCATGGGAGTTCTGATTATTCCCAGGCGGTTAAAAAGAATTGTAATCATGTTTTATTGACTATGGTGACTACGATCTACTGCTGAACATTTTTCTTAGTTTGAAATTCTCTTGGTCTGAGTATTAAATACAACGAAACTGGGTTAATTAACTTTAAAGGTTGACAATAGAAAGGATGATACACAAAACAGAAGGAGGAGAAGAGGCTATTTAGATTGAATTTGTTTGGTTAATCCGTTATTCGTTTAGTAAGCATCTACCTGGGTGTGCTTAATATAGACTAATGTAATTGTTTATTTGAACCCCGGCATTAGGTTTTGTGATATCTCTTGAGAATACCACTTCAGCTGTCCCAGTAACATTTTCATGGGCAGGTAGTGTTTGAAATTCCTATTTTTAATAGTTCTTATTTTAAAAATTAGTTGTGTGTGTGTATTTGTGTGTGTGTGAGTGTGTGTGTATGTGTGTGTGTGTATGTGTGTGTGTGTGTGTGTGTAGCCCTCATTTGTGGTAGGGTAGAATATCGTGGTAGAATGAGTTCTGAATTTTGTGCAAGGGTGACTATGTTCTTTTGCGGTCAAGCAGTTTGTTTCGAGCTTAAATGATCTTGGGTTCGTTTCACGTGCAGCTTATCTATTTCACAAAGGTATTGTTAACGATCAAATAGGATAGCTGCTTATGCTGAGACGTCCGTAATTAGTTAATGCACTCAACAGCCTGTTAGCCATTCTGCATATAGTGACTGAGCCTTGTAGGAAATCCAGCTTCTCATCTTTAGAAAAAAAAAAAATTTAATATGTTACAAGCCTGTCATTCACAGAATGTGGCAGAACCAACCATGGCGTATTTTTGTGTGTGGCTGTTTGTAATCTCTTCACGAAGTACACGGAAGTTCTGTAGTTTACCATTGCCAACTTAATAGACGTCTCTTGATACGACTGTTAAAAGCAACTCAAGACGGTCTTTTGCCCCTCCTTGCTGGTACCATGCCCTCTGCTCTAATATTTTTCAAATCCGTCGTAGCGCTTGATATGACCAAAATATTTCAGCTTCCCAGAGGGGATGATGTTTATTAGCCAATCTTCCTTGATGTTCAGATCTTTCAAGATGTCACTATTTTTCCTCTTTTTTCGTCTAAGATATTCTGTGAATCTTTCTATAGCATTTCGGTTCAAAAGCCCATATTCTCTTACTTAAGCACTAGGAGATAGTCCACGACTCACATCCGTATGTTGCTACTGGGAAGAGACAAGCTCTCAAAATTCTAATTTTGATCTCCTTGTTGGTGCTTAACCATAGACTTTTCAGGCTGTTTAATCTTTGCATTGCTTTAGCCATCCTCCTTTTAATTTCTGTCAAACAGTCTCCATTGCTTTTTTTTATAGAGCTTAGACATTCAAAGTTTGTGACATTTTTAATTTCTTCACCATTTATTGTTATTTTAGGGTGACAGCCAATTTGATCTGTGGACATTTTTTTTTTCTTGTTCTTCAAATTCAAAAACAAATTTTGATTTTTGGATAGACAATATTACATTTTATATTCCCTTTACGCTATTCAAAAGGAGGACTGTGTCATCTGCGTAGCGAAGTTCTAGAATAGGGTTGCTGCCAATTTTAAACGGATCATAACTGTCACAAGTCTGGTCCTTTTTGACATTTCTCATTATATTTTCTGCGTCTATATTGAATAGGTATGGTGATAGAATTCACCCATGCCTCACTCCTTTTTGCACCCCAAACCAATCCGATATTTCACCAGCTGCTCTGATGGCTGCTAGTTGTTCATTATATATATAAATATATATATATATATATATATATATATATATATATATATATATATATATATATATATATATATATATATACATATATATATATATAATGTACCTCTCAAATGTGTATTTTTTCAACAATTTTGTTATGCATATTTCTGTTTAAAAGCCTCTTAAGGCTACATGTGCGCTTCAGCCTCACTCTCACACCGACAGCTATACTGTTAAATTTAGGAGAATAGCCACCCTGAAACAAAAATAATATCAACCCAAGCGAGAAGTTTTACTGGTCAGCCATTCAATAAAAACTTAAGCTAAATCGAGAGCACAAATATTAGGACTGGAAACGTTAAAATAAAATGAAATCAATTCAGAATTATACTAGAAATGCGAATAAGAGCAATAAATGCAACCAATGGTAACATAAGTGTTAGTTGCATATCCTTTACAGGACGTTGCAGAACCAACCCCAGCATTTTTTGGCTGTTTGTGATTTTTCAAGGCAATTTTATTTTCAGTAGAAACACAAATATAAAAACAAATATTAGCCCCCCCCCCACCCAAACCGCCCCCCACCCCCATTACGCGTGCTCTGTCTCACCCTCTTATATGTATACATTATTGACCCCTTTTTGTCGTTTCAAATCATAGGGTTACATTTTGCTATAGGAAGGAGGCATTGGATTCACAGACAATTGAAAGTGTGGATTGCAAGACAGGCTTGTGTTAGGAAGAATCGGCTGCGATAAGTGCATGACATTCCAGGACTATTGTTGCCGTTATGCATATTTCACATAGGTTTTTTTAGACCGTCATAACTTAAAACCTATTTACAATACTTCATTCATATACCGCTGGCACATATCTTTAAATCGTTGTAGATGCCGACTCGAACATCTTAACTTATCTGTGTGTGTGTGAGAGAGAGAGAGAGAGAGAGAGAGAGAGAGAGAGAGAGAGAGAGAGAGAGAGAGGAGAAAGAGAGGGAGAAAGAGAGAAAGAGACAGGGAGTGAGAGATAAGGAGTGAGTTGTTTGTTGTAGTAGTCAAGAAGTTTATCCTGTTGTAACAAAGCAATTTGGATTAGAAGTAGACGAAGTCGTGTTCCAGATTGCTGGCTGCAGTAACACACCAACAAGCTGGAGGTCCATGGGAGGCCAAAGTTGCACTTTCAGCAAAGCGGAACCTGTACTAACAAGAACTCGTAACTGGCATTTAAACGCACAGGCTCTTGGCAACATGCTTCGTTAAATAAACAGCAAAAACGAGATGAGTTTAGCATAATTAAAAACCTACATAGTAGCACTCAGGGCTTTCGATTAAGCACTCTGTCCTCGTGTTAACCGCTATATCGAGCAGAAGTTTGATTGTATATTCATCTCGACATTCCTCTGAGGGTTAGGCATGGACCAGACCCTATAGACATTTCCTAATGCACTATTCTCTCAGACCGTGATTATCTGTATGTGGCCCCATACTATTCACTTGCTCCGAAAAGACCCTCATAATATTTGTATAAAAGATGAGTGTCTGGAAAGGCCGAATGTTAGACTGGCATACGTGCCCAATTGGTGACCTTTGAAAGTTCTTTCGTTCGTAGCCTTTCATGCAGCAATTTACAGACAGGTAGCGCAGAACCGCGACAAGAGAAACGAAAACTTGATGTTCAGTCTAATTGACGACTCTGTTTTCCGAGCAAAATACTTTCGGTCAGTGAATCATTGGCTGACAAACATTGATCTATAAAGCTGTTTGTTGTTCTCATGCTTGGTCACTAAATATTCTCCAATAGTTCTGAAATTCCACAAGATGTTCTGTGAGGGGCAGGTGTATAGTGAAAGTGCATTTGGAAATACAATAAAACCTCTTTAACACGAACTCGCTTAAGAAGAACTCAGGGTTAATATATTTTGTTTTTGCCCAGCAAAGATTATACTCATTGGTCTATGATTAGCACGACGGTATATCAATTTTAATTCACCTAAAACAATTGAAATCCAGAGTTCCCGATATAGTCCAAACGAATCACGTGACATGAGGTGTTTCATTTTTTTTTTTTTTTGGTCATCGCCATCATCATCATAAACCATTCCTGTTTTTGTGCGACTTTTGGGGGATTAATTTGCGATCCAGTGCACGCTGGCTGCTCCTGTGAATTGTCATGCCGTGAAAGCGAAGTGTCCTTAATGTTATCGATCCATTTTTCCCTGCTTTCCTTTTGACTTGTAACTGATCTTCTGTGATGTGAATCACCATGGCGTAGCGGCTAGACACTCGCATGCGGATTGGAAGGTCCCTGGCGGAGGCTGACTTTTTTTTCAAAATTTTCTTGACTCCCAGGTCGACCCTGCTTTTAGTGGGTACCGGGTGCAGTCCTGGGAAATAAAGGCAGCCGGCGTGATGCTGACCACATCACCCATCTTGTGCCGACTGGTCTATAAAAATATAAGTCTAGCCTTATAAAAACTACACAACTAAAGGCGTTGTAAAGGAACCTTCATTTTTTTACTTAACTTCTGATGTATTGTTTGTTATAGTATTTAATCTTCCTGTATTCTAACTAGATGACCAAACCTATTTTTTTGCTAACCCTAACCCGCGCTACATATATCTGCCCTATATATAGCTACCAGGTTTGTTTGTGGTGAATTAAAACCGAAGTACCAGCAAAACTTCTTAAAAACCAACTCTTGATTTTAAGTTCTGAGTAATTTTATAACAATAAAACCGATGTTGCCAAAGTTTGCGCTTTTTCTGTGATTGGATTTTTACTACTATACTGGGTGGCAAAATGATACCACCCCCTGCCCAAGGCCCCGTTTCGTCATCCAAGGCCCCCAGCCCCCTCTTCTTTGCATCATTTCAGCGCTTTTTACCTGTATAACGGAAGAGGCTGGGGGCCGGGGGCCCCATCGCAAAACGAGGTTCACACATCGCAAAACGCGGTTCACACAT